>JAFBJR010000078.1:5088254-5277672 GCA_016785285.1 Brachirus orientalis | reverse complement strand
ATGTATAGTGGGTTCAAAGCACTTTTAGCTGTTCCGAATTATGAGTTTTACATTTTCTACTTACTCAGCACTGATTTTGTCAGTTACGTCGACAAAATCAGTTTTTTGATGAAATAAGTCCATGCAAAAAGTTCATCTTAACAAGAGGAACGATATAGGTGATGCCGACTGATAGTTAACTAGCAAGCTTTGACAGATTTTGTCTTCCTCCCACTTCATGAAATAAACCTCTTGGGGAGGGGGAAGGGTGGAAAACGCCCAGTTGTAAAAAAAAAAGATGAAAAAAAAGAAAAAACAACAGCTGTAAAGCTTATATCTTAGTAGATATCCCACAGATCTTTGCCTGCTGCTATTAAGCAAATATTCCTGACTTGATCCATATTCAATTTATTAATTTTGAATTAAGTGCCATCGACTGTGAGTGTTAAAATAGCAAATATTCAATTTCCATAGTTGTTTAAAGACATATGTTCTGATTAATCACTGTCATTTGCACCAGTGTTTATAAAACATTAAAATCTAATGATGCGACTATTTTACATTGGTGAGAATACTGGCTGCACTTTTGCCGCCACTCTATTTTGGACTTAAATAAATACAGACACACTTTGGTGAACGCAGACAAGTTCTGTGTGTGGATACTGCTGATCATCAGGTTTGCTGGGATAAAATTGAGACATGTTTATTTTGGAAGATTAATTTGCTAATCTGTCTGATAATTAATCTCCTTTCACATAATCCTTCAGTGTTTTTCCCATGACTCAGTGAGAAAAGTGAAGGTTCCTGGGATAGTTTTTGCTTAGTTCTTCATTCGATACCATGGTTGCTAAGATACTGCCTGTCAAAGTTTCAGTTCATCCCTGACAAGAATAAATACTTGTCCCGCACAACAGTCCAACTATTTGTTGTCATGTAAAGTTGCTGAATGCAGCTTGTCTTGATCTCAGAAGTGTGTAGTCGGCAGATCCTAAATTGGACGGTAATCAGATCAGTGTTTGACAAATGACCAGTGATAAGCACTGGACCCTGGAGGATGGGCAGGTTTGCCGGGGGTCAAGGCTGGGGGGTCAGGGGTGGGCCTTTCAGAACCGTTCAATCGAAGGGCCATTAAATCCCATCTTTGTGTGATTTCTCAGTGAGGCGCAGCGGTTCCATCGGATGCCCCTCATCTATGCACTATATGCCCAACTAAAGCTACATGTCCTTGGCTCCAGTGGTGACAAAATGAAGAGGGTGACGTGATGCATTCTCCACTAGATCAAATGCAGTGAGGGGAAATTCATCCAGTCTGTTTACATGACGTTAGAAAACAACTAATTATTAACAACTAATTGTTAATCCGACTTGGACTTTTAAAATACATGTAAACACGTTACTGTGACTGAAATTGTACTAAACTGAATTTCTTCAAGTCGGGCTGACACGCTCAGATATTGCTATTGGGAGTTGAACTGCTATTGCATGTATGTATTCAGTTGAACTCAAACTGGCCTGGGTGCTCATATCCAAAATAACATAAAAAGCTAGAACACAGAAGAAGAAAAAGATGGAGAAGAAGAAGAAGAAGAAGAAGAAGAAGGATGATGAAGAAGATGAAGAAGAAACAGGTGTATTTTTGAAATGAAGAGGAGACCAACTTTATGCTTTGTCAGCTTAAATAATTAAATGTCTTGAAGATGATGGAGGGTAGGAAAAACACGGAATGGCACTTGTCATGCAAACAAATAGCCACTAACTTGAGTTTTTGGTCTGTGATGTAATTGGTCAACCAAGAAACGCCTAATACTACAAGCTGAAAGGAGGAATATTACACATTTCATGTAATTTGGATAAATTCACTAACTAACTGAACTAACTAACTAACCTTTGCTGTTAGGTATTCCACTGAATGTATTTTTAATCTTATTCTAATTACTAATTTACAAAGTAGCTTTTCTTCACTATCTATCATAATTGAATCTGTAGACAAAATCCAAATATTCTTCTATTATTTCAGGAAGCTGTCTATGACAAAACTCTCCATCAGTAACATAAAGGAGAAAGGCTTTGTTATCCCATTTTCAGTTTTTTTTGGGTAACTCTTCAGTGTGTGTTATCTCATGTGTAAAGTATGTTGTCTCTGGGGCGTCTTGTCTCTAGCTTTGTTTTCCTACGCCTGCCGTCCAAATTTCCATCACAAACATTTCACCCTGAGTGACCCTTTGCTTTCTGCCTGTGGAGAGGCCCTGATTAGCCTGCATACATGTGCAGATAGGCCCAAAATCCTTGAGCTGCCACTGTGTATGAATGTGTGTCTTCATGTGTGTGTGTGCTATAGAGGGAAAATGTATATGTGCTCATGCATATGTGTGCATGCATGAATGTGCCGAACTATTCAGAACTATACTCCATGCTCTCGATATTCAGCAAGTTCTCTTGTCTGCTTTTACTCCGGTTTCTCACTCGTCTGCACGACGACACAGTTCACTGCAGAAAGAAACAACCTCCATTGAAGAACCACTCAGTCTGAGGACAGACTCCGTTTTGTCTGTCCTCCTTTTCCCCCTCTATCAGCTTCCCCTGTTCACCAGTTGTGGGTCAGATGGGGAAAATAAAACCAAACAACCACACAGAGTGGTGAGATGAATATTTACCAATTCTTATTCAATATGTAGAATTCCAAGGCATAAAACCAAGATCTAATTGTCAGAACCATGCCACAAAGATTTGAAAGGGAATTAAACAGTGTTAATAATTTCACTCACTGATGTAACGTAAACAAGTCGTAAGATTTTAAAAATAATCGTAAAGCTGACAAACAGCTACAGACTTCTTTTAAACATTTATCCCACCTGTTGCGTACATTCAAATACACCTGTTATCATGAGAACATCCAGTCTTGCACACCACTATACCCTAAGGGATATGTGATATGATATGCCTGAAGTAGGAGGTGTGTATGTTTGTGTGTGTGTGTGTATGTCAGAGAAGCTGGGGGTTGGGGTTTACCAAATGATGGAGCCAGGGAGACACCCAGTTTTTGGCGGTCCCCTCAAGGGTTTGCCTCCTAACAAAGGCTTCCTCATTTGCAAAAGATGTATACGTTTTTAAAAGACAGGTTCCACTGATGAACCGGGGGGGGGGGGGACAGACACACACACTGAATTGCAGGTGTTGAGAGAGCAAAGGGCCTGCATGCAATTGCAATAAAAAAAAAATAGATCAAAAAGGGAGCTTGGGGACAAGCTACAGGTCACCAATTTGTCTGAATGGAGTTGATGAGAGATGGTGGAAGGGAGAGAGAAAAGCTTTGGATTTAGTTTTGGAGTGCAATTACGGTCCCACTGAGTCTCCATTGAGAGAGTTCAATTGTCATCTGGGGTCTTAGAAATGACCATTATTTGATTAAAGAATGATCAATAAATCATTGGCTGTATATTTGCTGTTTTACTGCCTGTTTTCCTTTTAATCTAAGTTTGTAATCAAGCTGCAGAATTTTATTAGCTCCTTTCTCTTTACGGAATTTGTACTTGAAAACATGACCTAAAGTCCTGACTTTAGCTCCTTACTTTTAGTGGTTTATAACTCAGCTCCTTCTTTGGTCACAAACTCCACAGATTCCAGCTTTGAAACCGTAACACATCATTAATTCTATCACTTAAAACTTAATACACTGAAGCAATGGTGCATGTAATTTCGACCACAGGCCTGATTTCACATCTCCACCATAACGGCTGAGATTCAGCACCTGTTAAGCTATTTACTGTTTCTACAATATGATGTGAAATGTGATATGTAAAAAAAAAAAAAAAATGTAATTTTATCAGTCTCATTCTTCTGCTGATTGAGCAGGGTGGAGAAGGATTTGAGGATGAACAGGGAATTTTTTTTTGAGCATGGAGTGATAGCCGAGGGGGTCATAGTAATGGCATGTGTCTATTGTCTGAGCAGGCCATTGTATAGAGGGGTTTAAAGTTTAAAGTCTCTATGCAGGAGTATGTGTGTAGGCAGACTAATTATATTCTGCACAGCCAAGAATGGTCTGGCAGGATGCAGAGCAGAGAAGGAGGAGGTGATCGAGTGGAGTCAGTGACCAAAAAAGAAACACTGACCATTCCGTCCTTTGGTCTTTTACTTTGTAGCACTTCAAACTACGAGTTTCTCTGACTTTTTAAAAAGCATGACAAGCAAGAGTTATATTAAGGTTTAGTAATATTAATAAAAAACTATGCAGGATTTCTGTTGCATTTTGTTACAACAAATATTGCATAAAATAGCATCAGTAAGAGATGCTTCTCAAGTAAATGAAACATATAATATTGGAATTTGATTTTAGTCATGTCTATCTTTGAGTGTCTCATAAAAGTTTTACCATTAGAAGGAGACACCCACGTTAAATCTTTAAAAAGAACAGATTAATGGTTTGATAAATTTGCTCTTATGTGTTCAGTTGTATAAGATACTTTTAAAACCCTTAGCTCTATATGAATTTGGATTGTTTTAATAGATTAACGAAACAAAATATCTGATCTTAGTGATGCTAAGGATTTTCTTACTGTTGGAAAAAGGCACAAAGCTGCTTCCCCCGTAATAAGGAATTTGAGCTACATTACTGTAAATTACCAGCTGTTCATCTGTGTGGTCGATGTTGCTACCACATTTGTGTGATTCAAGTGATATTTCTGACAATGATAAAAACTTCCTTAAAAATACTTGTTAATGCCTTTTCCTATTTTAAAAGTCTTGTTTAAAGAATCCCAAAGACCCACAATCGATGCTGACAACTCCCAAAAGAAATTAATTCTCTGGAAGATCTCATATGACTAAATTATAACCAAACAAATCATCACCATTTCAATGGATAACAGCACAACGTCAGAATGACTTTTACAGTGGTTACTGCTTTTGACAGATGTGGACAGATGCAGTTAAATGTTAAAATTCGATCAAAATTTTACTAAATCTCGGTTTTAAAGCCTATACTATCCACAGCATCAAAACTATGACAGGTTTGACACAACCACTTAAAGAACATGGACCCGTCTTGACCGCCAACATTATGCATTTGTCTGACCGCCAAAATGTAGTCTCTTTGTGTTCCCCTCCATTGTATCTAAATAAAGCTATTCAAATGTGGATGTGGTGGAGAGCAACAACATCTGTCTTTCCTGTGGACATATGTAAAACACTATATCTATTGTCGATTTTGGAGGGATCCTGCGTCTTGTTAAGTTTCCCTCCAAATTGATTCAGCCAATTAGAAGCAGTGTGGGGGGGGAGGGAGAGCTGCAGCGGAGAACCTCTGTCTGACCTCCAGCTGGGCTCCAACATCACCATCCATCAAAACTGACCATAGCACCACTGGGCTACTGATAACAATACTCTCATCTGGATTACGAGTAGTGGGATGGGGAGATGCAGCTAATTGCGCTTAATGAGTGTCATAAATGTGAAGTGAAAGAGGTTGGAAGTGCCAGCGTCCCTCCAAAAACTGGATGAGACCAAACTATTTGGTAATTCTGCTCACATGACCACACAGTAATGAGGGAATGCTGCATTCACAGAGGAGCACGACGCATGTCTGCTTCAATCTGGCTACAATTAAATGTTGTGGTCTTGAGTGCAGATGCCTTGAAAT
This sequence comes from Brachirus orientalis, assembly GCA_016785285.1. Taxonomy (NCBI): domain Eukaryota; kingdom Metazoa; phylum Chordata; class Actinopteri; order Pleuronectiformes; family Soleidae; genus Brachirus; species Brachirus orientalis. Next base: position 5,272,055 of record JAFBJR010000078.1, on the reverse strand, counting down.
CTAAATTTACCCTTTAAAGCTCATGCACCACATGAAACCTCCTGCAGTGACTGCGATCTGTTTCACTGTCTGCTGCTTGCAATCAAGCACTCACTGTGGCAAAAAAAAAAGAACAAAAAGAAGCAAAATCCCACTGCAAGACGTTTGCAGTTTTGATGTTGTGTGAAGAACCACTTACAAAGAGGTTGGCCTGTTTACTCTTGAGCTAAACTGTTCCCTTGTGTGCATTTGAACACTGAGGAATGTGAGAATCAATGCAGGACACATCAAGGTTGTCTGCACTATTGACGCTGTAGCTGTGTAAAGTCACTCTCAGTTCAATGACACTATCATTATCTTCTTAAACCAAGACAAGAGATAAGATCTATTTGTGTTGTCATTTAAGCAATACACTAATTATAAGGCTTAGAGGATGATCATAGCTGAGCAACACCATGTAACTTTTGCTGGAGCTGCTGTTGCTGCTCACCAAACTGAAACAGTGCATAGACAGAGGTTCAGGGAGCAGATAGGGAAGTGAGAGAGGCTACATTCTCCTTATTTCGAGTCAGTGCACAACCAAAATGGTTTTTGAAGCTGTTATCTAAGAAGCATAATGTTGATTTAAGCAAAAAAAAAAAAAAGAAAGAAAGAAAGAAAAAAAGAAATTAAAGCAACATTATGAATCTTAAAAACAACACTTTATATAGTGTTGGTTAGTTTAGTGCAGTGTTTTTGATAAGATGATCACACGTTTTGAATGAAAAGTAACCACAGAAATCAAATGTGGTTTCATTACATAGTAATAACAATATTTCTTATCCTGTAACTCCATATCCCAGGAGACATTTATAAATAAAACTTTATATTTTGATGTTAAAATGCATGTTTCATTAAGTGAGACATTGTCTGTGTAACACAAAGCACGCACTTGCACAAATTGCATCTTTGAATGAGGACTCATATATAATCTGTTACAGGGAGCCTAAAAACTATGATTCCTGTATGATACTTGGGCACAATAGAAAGAGAGAGAGAGAGAGAGAGGTCCATTTGAAACACCTGCAGCCTCTTCCCTCCATTTTGCTAATGAAACGTCCCCGGGGCTCCCAGCTGTGACCTCTGACTCCAGACACTATAATTAGGTTATATTTGGAGCTTCTGAATGCATAATAAAGTGAATTGTCCAAGTGCAGAGCCATAAAGAAGACATCCAAACATCCTCAAAGCACTTAAAACAAAAAAACAGATTTGCTTGAGAGCTATTTAAAGAGACACAAACACTGATGACAACGATGGATGAGGTAAAACAAGACCACCGCATGAGTGTGAGATATGAGAGAGACAATGTGAGCGAGATTACTGCTGAGTAAACTGACACAAACAAATCTCTTGTGATTTGTTTCATTCGGACTCAACCATGAGATCACTCGTCGCACTTTAACAACACACAGGACATACTTTCATGCAAAATTTATACGAGATCCCGACGGACAGGATTAGAGCACACAAGAGTCGTATTAGAGTATCGTGACAGTGCAGCTAAGTGATCTATTACATGTTTAGAAAAGCATTAACGAGCATTCTCATGGTGTCTCTGCATGTTTCCAGCTGCGTTTGCTATCAACCCTCCCTGTCTCTGTTTATCTGGTATAGGGCCCTCTTGTATTCAGTTTCCCACTGGGCTTTACACACGCACACACACACACTTCACAGACGGAAATGAGAGGCATGGAGCAGCGAAATTTACTGTCATACAAACAAACACATACACAATCAGGATCCTGAGAAAGTGCAATGAGAGAGCAGGTGTCAGTTTTCACATGAGGTTCTCATGGGGGCTTGGAGGGTACGTTTGAGCACCAGAGTTTTTCCGAGCTCCCAGTGTTTGGTCCTTCTCACAGACTCTGGCCACCATTTGAGTCGACCAGGAGCCTCACCTGCACGGGGAGGTGGGAAAGCGTCAATGTTATTGCTCTCACCGAATCTTCACCACCCAAAACTACACTTTACAGCCTGTGATGCTTTATGGACTATGACGCTACACTGTAATTATAGATTATGTGCATCAAAATGACATGTAAAGGACAACAAAATCCTCTTACCTTCGTATATGTTGCATTCCAGCTCAATTTAGATTTTCAGACAAAAATAATCCAAATATGTATGTTTCTTAGGTTGATAACTAAACTAACAGATGTATATAAAATAATGTTGTTCTTTCTTTCTGCTTTCTTCGTTCAAGGTTTTGTGAGCTTCATTCAACAGCTACTTCAACATTGCTTCCCATGACTCTCTTCAAACTAACCAGAAAAACCATAACACAGCACAATCCAGTGGCGGGAAGGACATATTCTCTGCTTCCCGATTATCAGAGTATCCTGTCAAGGTCTTAGATCTCATTACCAGCAGATAGATGACACTGTGCAGGAAAACAAACAGTAGCTATGTCAGATCAACTGGATTAGCACAGTGGTGCCATGGGAAGCTGCAGACGAGTCTGGGAACGAGGGTACCTCGACTTCTCAACTCAGATCAGGTCATGCTCTGGAGTTTCAGGCAGCAGGGTTGCTGAAGGAAAAACACAGCAGCTGCCACACCAAACATGTTTGAATAATGCAGAATATCTAAACACAGTCAGCCTTTTATGTGGTGCAGCATGTCATCTGAAGGCTGCATTAGAAAAATTAGAAAAATGTAACTTTCTAACTGCAAGTCTTAAATATATGTTTAAATATAAGTTTAATACAAAATTAATATAATACTGTATATTAAAATACAGGCTAAACCTGTATTTTGACCTTTGTAGTTGCATGAATACAGAATTTAATGTTTAATTTGAAGCCGGTACATACAACTGTAATAATAGAGGTAATATTTTAACAATTCTCTGTCCCATCTGTTGCATGTCTGTCCATTTTTTCCCTGGTGAAATATTCCTAATCTAAATTAAAGGCCTCACGATAGATGATGCCACATCATGTACAGATACATCATACAAGGGATCTGCATTCAAAAATAAAATTTGCATAAAGAGGTTTTCCTGAATTCTCATTACTCACGTAAAACCATGTAAACAAACATTGTCGGTATGTGTGAATGTTTGAAAAGAGGCTCTTTGTGTCTGTAACAGTGAGGAGAGGCAGCGGGAAAAAGTTACACACCAAGTCAAGGTCCAATAAATACCAGTAACACCTTACTGTCAATACATCCTCTCTGTTTGCACACACCCACACACAGAGCTACACAGGACAACAAGTAAACAGCCACAGCTTCCAACCATTGTACGCGTACAACAGTTTGCATGCGTACACCTACACTGGCACCGTTCGAAGAGGTTGTGAGAACGCAAATGGATGCAGAGGAATCTAGTTCAGTGGTTTGTATTCAAGAATGAAAGCAGACAAGCTGTGTTTGTGCACGGTGATGCAGAACAGGAACAACAAGGCCTTATGGTTCTCGCACTCACACCGAGCTTTATCAGCAGAATAAATGTTTTTTCGAATGCAGATCCACATTCATAATAAGTTAATTTGTTCACATGCACAGTCTGACATAAAGCTTAATAAAAGGTTATTGTAGCTTTGCAACTGAAACATTTTTTTTTCCTACATTAATGTTGGTCATTTGGTCCAAAAGGTCAGATGCATGCATGTGAAGAATCCACATTGTAACAAACACTGCTCCATATACACTCACTGAACACTTTATTGCACAAGACACCTAAAAAATTGGCGGGAAAAACACCCACTGTGGTTGTCTGCTACTACAAGGTTTGACATATTGTGTGTTCAGAGGTGTTCTTCTTCTTGCCATGGTTGTAAAGAGTGGTTATTTGAGTCACTGCTGCCATTCTATCATCATCTTGAAACAATCTCCTCTCACATCTGGCATCAACAAGACTACAATTGTCACTCACAGGATATTTTCCCTTTTACTGACCATCCTCTGTCAACCATAGAGATGGTTGTGCATGAAACTCCCAGTAGATCAGCATTTTCTCAAAATACACTCACTGAACACTTTATTGCACAAGACACCTAAAAAATTGGCGGGAAAAACACCCACTGTGGTTGTCTGCTACTACAAGGTTTGACATATTGTGTGTTCAGAGGTGTTCTTCTTCTTGCCATGGTTGTAAAGAGTGTTATTTGAGTCACTGCTGCCATTCTATCGTCATCTTGAAACAATCTCCTCTCACATCTGGCATCAACAAGACTACAATTGTCACTCACAGGATATTTTCCCTTTTACTGACCATCCTCTGTCAATCATAGAGATGGTTGTGCATGAAACTCCCAGTAGATCAGCATTTTCTCAAATACTCAGATCAGCCCGTCTGGCATCAGTGATTCACCTTTCCTCCGCATCCTATGCTCGGGTTAACCTTTATCAGTTCATTTTGACATTGTCTACATAACTAAATGCACTGAGTTGCAGCCATGTGATTGGCTCATGAAATATTTGCATAAAGATGCAGTTGAACGGGTATACCTAATAAAGTGGCTGGTGAGTTTAGAGCCCATATAACAACTTGGCTCCTTTTCTCCTCTCCCTTCCTTTTATTAGGTGCTTTCTATTGCACACTGAATTCGGCCTACACTGCGATGCCACATATCCATAATGCCTCTATTTGGATGACGGACTGTTCAAAATTTTAGGGTACATACACAATCAAATGTTTATGTGCTGTATGTATAATTCTGACGTGTGCCATTATTACGTTCAACTTGTAATAATTGTGGACTCATTGATGTTATGTTATGTGGTATATGGATGTGATATTTCAATTTCCCAGCTTGGGATTAATAAAGTATCAATCAATCAATCAATTCCATGGCCCCCTTCCTCACAATAGCATGTTGCATGTCACATGTTGCATACAGGTCAGTTAAGGACCACAAGCAGTCCACCTTGAAGTCTGATGCAGGCTACAATTACGATATATACTGAACTGCCAAACCAAAACAAACAATTGAAAAAGTCAGATCTGAGCAATAAATCTAAAAGGAGCACTACGTTTTGTAATGTGAACATAGCCTTGAATGCCATTATGTCATTTAACTCGCTCACTGCATTATTCAATTAGAATGTAATTACTTTCACTGTCACATATACTGACTTTTCCTTTAAATATGATCTAAATATGATCTAAATAAGTATGTTTCACGCAAGTCTTTGTCCCATACTCATGGCGTTTTGGATGAAGAAACCTGCGAGTAAATGTAAAGTGACAATCTCACTGTACGATAAATAACTACAGCCATGGTGATGAGACTGGATTAGACTGTAGATCAGGTCATGCCAGGGTCATGATGACTGTGTGGACACGTGTATGAATACACGCAATGATGGCTTTGACTGTGTGTAAATCTGACTATGAGTGATTTTACTATGCACACGTGGACACATTTGACACATTTCTAAAGTAGCTCAGGCTGGTCACTATTATGTGTTCCCTTTTCTTTTTTTTTTTTTTTTGACTGGATCACCTTCCTCACGCACAAGCACACACGCACACACACACACACACGCACACACACACACACACGCACGCACACACACACACACACACCTCCCCTCCATCTCTGCCTTGCCGAAAACAAAAGTCTGTCTTGCTGCAGACAATATAGCAGCTGGATTTCTGCACATGTGCCTTTGTGTTGGTCTGAGGGCTTGTCATAACTCCATCGGAGACTTTCATCACACTCACATGCACATGTCAAGCACACAAGACAGCAGCACATACACACACACACGCACATACACACACACATGCACACTCTGAAAAGTCACTGACTCGGGGAGATGCATGGCAATGTCAGCACAAAGGAATATTTGATTTGGTTATAAATACCACAACATGAAAGACAAGCTCAGCAGGGTAAAGGGCAGAGGTTACGACAACCAGAGGAGGTGAGATCTTCATCATCATCATCACTGTCATACATAGTCTGACCATTAAAGCCTTTGTGTCTGTGACCAGTCCATTATGACTCTTCTCTCACTTTGGCTTGTGTGTTTCTTACAGGAGCAACTTTTTTGCTTCACTGCTTTTACTTCAAATTCATATTTTTATCTTATTTATTTTATTTATGCTAATATTTTATGTTTTTTTATTTCTTTCTTTTTTTTTTAAATCTTTTATATTATACAGTATATCTACACCGTAGAGACAGAGGGAAATGCTATTTCAATTCCAATTCCTGTACATGCGGTGAAATTGACAATAAAGTTGGCTTTAACTTGTTAAATAAATCAAATGTTGCATGCAGTATGTAAAGCAGACAACTGATCAACTATTTTAAATGAGGCGACAACAACTAGTAAGAATTACAAAGTTGTTTTCTGTGCAAGACTAAAAATTATAAATTTAAGTTGAAGATCTCCAGAATCACAAAGCAGCAAATGCACTTTAGAAGTGTGTCTTTAAAGTTCACCTCCTCAGATGAAATTCAGTATTTCTTTCTTTTTTTTTTTGTCATGAGCTGAAAGATGATGTGTGCACCACAAGACGGATTTCACATTCATCTGCCAAAGGCAAAACAAGTTTCTGTGTTTAATTTGAGTTTACGATACATATGATTGCACACATTTTTAGATACCAAAACCAGTTTGGAAACAAATTCTTGTTCGCTGCCCACATGTTTTTTGCGCTAACCTGAAACCTAATCCGTGCATATAAAGTGAACTGAGCAAGGACTTCGAAGCAGTTACAGAGTTGAAATAAGCTTTTCTCGTTAATCTCTGACGACTTCACTGCAGACACGTGAAACACACAGTGATGGCACTGTTACTCACCCTGCAGCTCACGCACATCCCTCCCCCTCCGCCGAGTGAGTGGTTTAAAGTTTCTCGTGCTGCTCTCTGATTGGCCCGTGAAGTTTTTCAGAGGGGGAATAAAGTTCAGAGCGGTGCGCTCTCTGACGCACAGCCGCAGCGAAACTGAGCCGAACTGTCGGTCCTCTTATCTCACTCCACAAGGTAAGAGGATACCAAACTATAAAGATGCTCAAAGACAGATCAAGTCTTAGTTTATAAAGGTTTTTGCGACGTCGCAGGTGCGGAATAATCTCCTAACTTTTTTTTTCTTTTAATTTTTCATCAGCCGCTGTTGAAAATGTCTACTCCGTCTGTTTGGATTAACGCAATTTGGATTTTATTTTTTGCCATTTGTGATATGGCTCTTTCCAACTATTCGGAGGACCAGTGCAGCTGGAGAGGAAGGCAAGTGTTTCTATTTTAATCTGTGCATTGTTTCATTGCGCATTTACAGTTTAAAATAGTATGTTATAAATATAAAATAAGCGCCGAGGGATGCAACATGTGCTTTGTCTCTCGCTTGCTCGTGTGTTTGTTTGCTCGTTTGTTCAAAGAGCGGGTGGTAAAGGGCAGTGATTGAATGCAACATGTGGAGACTTGTCATTAGGGCGCAATTAAAATGTTTTTGCAGCTCTGCTGCGGCTGCGCCTGCGGGTAATCTGCAGGAGGCAGAGGGGGTCCAGACAAACAGGAGACTGAAGGATTTAATGTGATAAATGGAAGTAATATATATTGTGCAATTGATTAAGAGAAGTTTCTTCATGCCAATATTGTTAAAATAAGTGTACAAAACAGAAAAACTTTGGAGCTAAATAATCTTTTATTAAGGGCCTCTGCTTCCTCAAAGCAGCCTATAGACGGCGCCTTCTCTAAATTGGTCCACTAAGCTTGAACAAAGTTGTGTTTTTATTATTTTTATTATTTGCAAATAGTTTTCTGTTTCTACCATTTGTTTTAGTTAAGGATAGAGATGGATGTATAACATTTAAACCTGCTCAGTCCAAAAGGGTCCACCAGTGATGGTGGTGGCTGTGTTTGGTCATAGATGATGAGTGATATTCAGCAGCAAAGTGACAGTAAATGCTTATCAGAAAGTGCCTTAATTCATCCTGATCTCCCTCTCTTTTCACTCCTGCAGTGGTTTGTCTCAGCAGCAGGGCAGCGTGGAGCAGATCTCTCTCCACTGCTCTGAGGGAACTCTGGACTGGCTGTATCCTAAAGGAGCTCTGCGTCTGACCCTCTCACCTCGCCTGCCCTCTGTGGCAGTCGGGCCCGGCGGCAGCAGCTCGGGCCTCATCACAGCCTGTGTCAAGCCCTCGGAGCAGTTCCACGGAGCCCAGCTCTACCTGGAGAGAGATGGGGTCCTGGAGCTGCTGGTAGGGGATCGCCTCGAGTCCTCCCCCCCGCCCAGGGTCCGGTGCTTCAGCCGTTTGCCTGGGGAGAAGGTGGCGCTGTTTCTGCAAGCTACACCTCATCAGGACATTAGCAGGAGGATCGCCTCCTTTCGTTATGAGCTGAGAGGGGACTGGACCGCTCGCCTGTCGCTGGACTCCAACGCCATCAGCAGTGAAGGTGAAGCAGCGATTACGTGTCAAAAATGTGTCCACAGCTCATTGACTTCCCTTCTGAAAAATGTTGTAGATGCATCACCGCACCATAGGTTTATATTATTCACCATTAATTCCTCCCTGTAGATGCTTCATAATTCATACCAGGCTTCTGTGGGCTGGTCGAACTTTCCAAGGCCTTGAGTGCAGAAAGTAGGAAGTGGTCAAACTTTCCCTAGAGGCATGCGGGTTTAGAGTAGAAGTAGGGGAGATGTAGAGTGTGGAGGGAGGGGGGGGGGGGACAAAAGCACAGTATGTGGGGCTTTCTCCAGAGTCCAGAGCCCTTTGAATGGGTGCCGCATGAGTATTCTGGGATTACTGCGGTCGCCTAGGAGACAGGGAGGCCTCTGCCCAGCTGAGATGCTCACCTCTTTTGTTGAGCTGCCTCTCTGTGGGGAGACTTGTCAGTAGGAGTACACCCCCCCCCCCAATTCTTTTTCTCTCTGTCTCACACACACACGCACTAGTTTGGAAGGGGGTTTGCTGTGGACTAGAGAGGCAGGAATCTCATTTATCAAGGGGTTTCCACTAAAGAGGAGAATGTGTGGGGTGGGCAAGGGGCCTCCAAAGAACCACAAGGAGAACTTTAAAAAAAAATGCCAAGACTTTTTTTTTTTTCTCACCACAATTCAGTCAGATCCGACAGCTAGAGCCTTGCTGCTTTAGTTTTTATCTTCTTGTGACCATCTGTAAACCCTGCTGTGAATTTCAGGATGGTGTTCTTAATTCTCATTTTAAAGAAAATTTATCAGTACTTGGGTGAAAGGGAGCACAGACTTCTCTGGGAAGTGGGATTGCACTTCTTTGAAGTCTTGTCCCACTCCCTCACCCTAGCCCCTTCTTGGTGGCTTTGATGAGGTGTGACTGTAGACACCCTGAAAGGCTTTGGGGGGAAGTTTCTTTTGGCCTTCAAACTGTCTGCAGCAACGCCTCCCACCTTAGAGCTCCAGTGGTCGTCCTCTACCAACTGTAAAATTAGCAGCTGTCTGTTATAACTCAGTGGCTGGTCTCTCCTTTGTTGCTTGTCTTTGCACAGAGTTTTTAAAATTCACATCTCACATTCCTGTGCATTTGATCTGGAAATGTGCTCTTTGCTTCTCAGAGCCTTGGTATAAACATTAGCATATAGGTGTTTCTGAGCAGTTTAGACTTTTGGAGGTCACCAACTGACTGGTTCTCTCCTTTTTTGTCTCCATCTAGATGCCTGCAGACCCTGCAACAACACAGAGATTCTGATGGCTGTTTGCACCAGTGACTTTGGTAAGTTACCTTTTTCTAAACATGCTAAAACACAGCAAACCAATCAACAAACTCAAGCAGGATTAACATATTTAATCAGGAGCACCAAATTGCAAGAATTCTTGCATCATAGACGCAGAACAAAATGTTTTCTAGCCAGACTCTACAAATCCAGTGCCAGCATCCCTTGAGAATGAGCAGTGAACTAATCTTCAGAGCTGTAATGAAATTGATGAGAATCTCAGCTGGCAACAAATGTTAGAGGGATTAGTGAGCAGGCCCAGGCCTTGTAACAGCTTTGCCATCATTTGGTATCCCACAGTGAACCACGTCTTTAGCCTTATAAGTGAATATATATCAATGCAGTGTGTTAGAAAAGTAATGTAAAGTATTACATTTTAATCAAAAGTATGAGTCAGAAATTAAGCTGTTTTTTTGATCCACAGTGGTGTGTGGTAACATCCAGTCAGTGGAGGAAGACGAGAACTTAAAGGCAGCTGTGATTAAAGTCAGCGCTACCCGCGTCTTTCGTCAGAAATATGCGCTGTTCACCGGAAACAGTCGCCTCACAAGCAAAGGTGAGATCAGGACTCTGTTGCACTGTGGCGTCAAACCGGGACCCGGCAGCTTCCTGTTCACTGGCCGAGTCCACTTTGGTGAGGCCTGGTTGGGCTGTGCTCCCCGTTACAAAGACTTCCAGAGGGCTTATACTATAGCCAAAGCAGCCCAGCAGATACCCTGTGAACTGCCAGTAGATTGAGTTAAATCTCTGCAGTTGCTTATTTATCACACATAGTAAAGGCCGTAGTCAAAGCCAGGCCAAACTCAGCCCTATTCTGTGTTTTGGAAAAAGACACAATGGGCAACTGTCTGTGTCGACATTGCCACAGTGCCATCAATGGAAATTCCCAAAGGACTGAGGAGTGAAATGGACTTTCCCTGCACCATTTCAGTGCAATATGCAGTCACCTGGTCCAGAGGACCTGGTGCAGTTGCAACGCGAGGGACATGGTTGGAGTGGAGATTAAAAGCATTTGGCATGGGACAGTTATTCAAACTGTGATGCCTTCATGTTGGTTCAGAAAAAATCTTTTCAAAAGCTTTTCCTTTTGGGTTAAGTTAAGACATTAAATCAGGCCTCTTCACACACATCACTTCACATCACTTCGAAACTCAGGAACATTTCAAATAAGTGTGATATCCTGGTGAGGATACACTGCAGTGTGTGTTTGTTGTTTGTGTTCAGAAATCTTGTAGGATCAGTGATTTTTTTTGACCACCCATGTACTGGGGTCAGTGTTACCATGAATTAGGAGTTTATTAAAAAAAAAAAAGTCCTGACAAGAGGAAATGTTAAAGAAATATTTGCACTCGTATAAGAAAATGGAATTATCTGGAAAGAGTGACGTGTAAGCACTGAAAACCAAATAAAAAAGCAACTATACGTAGCATAGTGGAGCGATGAAGAATTTAATATATGTACAGATAATGTGGGCACATTCAGCAGTAAGACAAGGCTAAGGCTAAGGCGGTTTCACAGCTCGATGTAGTGCTGAAAGCACTTTCATATTCACGCCAACTCAGAGATTTTTGTTTGTGACAGAAAATGTTTCACATTTGTGCAGCAAGAAGTATTGCAACTGGACTGTATTTGGGTCCATAATATTATTTAAAGATAATTTGGTAGCAGAAGTTTCACCAAAGCAGGTGCATGATTGGTTGTTGTCAAGAAGTTCACTGCTTTCTCCTGACCTTATTAGAAATTGATTATAAATTAAAAGTAAGCTACTTTAAATGTATTTGGTTCAAACAAGCTACTCTGTATTTTAACATTCAATATCAGGCTACCACAACAGAGGTCAGGTGTTAGGTGTTTTTAAAGTTAGATGTTAAGATGAAGAAAAATAGAGGTAAATTGTAAAAACACACTCAAACACACAGTATGTATTTATTGTAACTATTCAGATTTTATATCTAATGTGCACTACATCTACAAGGGGAAGGGGTTCAAACCAAATTACCACGATGTGCTGAAATGATATGTCTTCAATGCGTACACTGCCATTTTGCTGTTTTTCATGTGAATTTATGTTTATAAAAATGTGAATGTACATATGTGAATAAGAAATTCTAGAAACAAAATGCCTATGGAAGAAAGAACTTTGTCTATGTACTGTGTATTATTTTTATGTTTGTCTTTGTTATTAAAATATACTGTTTGAAAACATGTACTTTCTTCCTAAAGCCCCTCAGATATTCACTTTGCACTGATTTTATAATGCTTTTTAATTCAACAGATCCATTACGTGCTCCATTGTCCTCTCAACTAATGCATCAAACTGTTAAACCTACATTAGAGTATGTGGCTCCAACGCTTTCTACCACCGTAAACTTTTCTCAAACATAAGTCACTTCAGGTGCCCATGAATCAGATCCCTGAAGTTTCAGAACAAATGGAACGCCGTAGAGAGCGAGAGGCCTAAAAGGCAAAGAGATTTAGGGAGTGTTTAGGACCCTGAGGGCATTTAGATGGGAAGGGAGGTAGCTGGAATTCTGTTGTCCTCAGCCTTCCATTTTCAGGATTCAGGAAGCAATAAATTGCCATTAAGGGAGCGGCACAGCAGACTTGGTGCCACACAGTCGCTCACTTTATCCTGACCACGTGTACGCGAGGACACAATCAAACTAAATCTGTTTTCCACTCAACTCAAGCTCACTCTATCATCATGGATCAAATGTTTTTCGTATAGCATCACATGGAATATCTGGTACCGTGCTTTTTTAGACGAGGAGCTACACGATACATACAGCAACTCCATAACTTGATCTCTATGATAAATTCGGCACCTGTTTTTCTCATTCTTGCAAAAGTCTGCATAAACATTTACAGCACACACCTCAGTAAAATCTTGGATTTACTACATGCAGTAAATCCGCTTGAAAAAGAGCAGCTGGGGAATTTACATGGTGTTTAGGTTAAATGGAAAAGAACCACAAAAGCACGACATGCCTCCCATGTCTGGCTGACTATCTCCCATAGAAACCCTGACACTGGTTTACCACTGCATCAGCCGTTCATCTAAGTGAACCTCCAGCCTCCCTGGCTATTTACTGCCTCATTGCGCCTTAAAAACATCCCGTTGCTGGGGGGCCCTGAGCTGCTCGACCCAGCACACAAACACACCTCTGCCCCCTCCCCTCTTAGTACATCTGAGGTTACTGCTGCAGGGCCGAAAAACCAAAACAAAGAGCACTCAAATTATTCTCCTTCAACTAATACATCATGTGACATTTTGACAAAGCTCAGCTTCCTGAATTGTTGTCACTTCTTTGTGAACCCTTATAAAGTGTAGTATTGAAACTAAAACTATAACAACTATTATTGTTTTATGTGTTGTTGTTGCTGATGTTATTATTACACCTCTGTTTTGTCTTTTTGAAGAGCAATTACGTAGCAGTCAGTATTTGTGTGCTGCGTCCTTCATCTAAAAATGGGACCAGTCCAGCTTTTTGACCTGACTGAGTTTCCAGTCATACTCCAACCTGTTTACAGCCGTCTCACTTTACTAGCACAGCGTTGTTGGTTACTCTGTCTTGACATTAAACGAATCACCTCCGGTGTACAATCTGGAAATGTCACTGGGCGACAGGATATCTAAACTCTGCTATACTGAGAAAACACAGACAAAGTGGAGCTGATTGGCTAAGTCAACACTGTTTGAAATCATTTGACGACGGTTTGAATGTATCGACTTTTATGCACTTATTAATAATGACCCAGCAGCACAGTTTGATTTGCCACTTTCAAAAACGATCACTGTGAAACGAGTACATTTTAAATAAAATGTTGAGGAATGAAAAGTTATTCTAAAACAACTTTGCCACTGATACACTGATACATAAACAAAATATATGTATTATACATTGGTAACGAAACATGTCCTTCATTGCTGAGGGATTTTCACTGGTTTTGCAGAATGCTGCAGACATGAATCCATCTAACCAACTCCCCTCTTTATTCTGTCCCGCTGTGTGGCTGAGGTGAGGTCTGGACACACCAGAGCAGGAAACACTCAGGAAAGTAGAACCCAAAGCAATGGGAGAGAGTCATTAGGTGTGGACTTCCGTCTCTCCCTGGGGGGGTTAAGGGGAAGTGACCAGAGACAAAGCTCCAAAGATGAGAGCGAACACAGGGGCAAAGAGCTGCTGGACACTCCCTTATAGCACAGCACAACAACACCCCACCTAGAACACAGGTCCTATTTATCCTGCAGCTATTCTCCTGATTATCCACCATGCATGTGTGTGTGTGTGTGTGCGGGCACTACTTTGTCCTGGATGCCCAAAAACCTTTTTTTCAAGGCATGATTTATGTTTTTTTTCTTGAGGGCCCTATCAGGAAAAAAAAACATTAAAATTTTGGCTATAAATAAAAATGACCTAACTGTCATCAGTCAGTATGTCAAACTGACTGTTTGACAAAAAGCTGCAACAAAGGAGGCTGCAGAAATGTATTAGTGTAGCTAATTTGGTATAAAGATGATGGAGGGGGACAACAGCCATTGTAATGAGGACAAGTTGTCAGAGACTTTTGGAACATGGTCAACGAAAAGGACCTGAGTGGATCGAGAGTTCTACAACACCTCAGTCCCATTCACTCTGGTTAAAAGGAATACTAGCTAAACTATGATGTTTGGTGGTTTCGATCACTGACATAGTGTGACATAGTGTGACATAACATTCCTGTTATTATTTGTTCCATATGCACTTCTCCACAGCATTTATCTGAATGATTCATAATGGTGGATATGTAAGGTTTACCTACTACTGGAACTATGTACATACATGTTTGCCTTGAAGGTACGTATACATATAATGGTCATTTGCAGGGGTGTTTCAAGGAACTTTGGGGGCTCAAGCCAAACTGTTATCACATTTGTCTTTTCCTGTAGTCCACACTGTTTTGTCTCCTCAAAGCAAAAGGCCTGAGCCATATTTTTGGTGTTGCACAGAAGTTTGGGTAGTATGAACTGAACTGTGGGCACGTGAAGCGACATAACGCAGTGAGTAAGTATGACCCTGCCCTTAGTGTATTTGGTACTATTTCAATGCTCATGGTACATCTGTCCAGTACCAACACTGCTGTTTAGTAACTGCTGACATGAATTGACTGACTCTAATTACCATTAATTAACTATAAAAATCCTCTTTATGTTAAGGTAATTCATCATTTTTTCATATTCTATGTTCTGATCTCTCTTATAGCCTCAGACACCTGGTTCTCTCTCCATTGGAATTGCCTTTTCATGGCTTCACCATTAAATATTTCCCACACCATGGTCCACAGCTGCTCACTGGGTATTTTGCTGTTGTGGAATCAAAACACTGGTTGTGAAGCACTGACACACAAATCTGGACTCTCTCACCTTGTGCCAGAAGATACTCAAATATTATAAATGACCGAATCGTTGTAGCTTTTTCCCCTGCCTTCTTTTTTCCAGCAATTGATCCTCACTCTCAGGTGAAAAAGAGGTTCATATTTGGCATGTGCTTTGAAAATGTATATTTCAAGAAGAGCTATTGATCGTGGGTGTGCATGGGTTGTGATTATGGTTTGTGATTCTGTGTAAACCCACAGGGGGACGATAGTTTAAGGAAATCTGTCCAGATTAGTATGAAGTCATGTGGAACCAGCTGTGGATCATTTGGGGTTCATTTTCCACATAAACAAGTCTAGTAATCCAACTCTGTGCAACCAAACATTAGTGGTTGTGAATCCTGCTGCCTCTCCATCGGCTTAGCACCAGCTGAGAGAGAGAGCGAGAGAATATGAGGTTCATGACCACACTCTGGCATCCCAGATTCCCAGCTGACAATATCTTATTCCCATAACACTCCCGCACAGCTGGGAGTGATGACTCCCAAATGGAAACTATGAATGTTCAGGTTTGAGAACACACAAACTTTCCACCATGCTCTAATTTCCAGGCTAGAGTTATGCCAGCATGACATCTTCCTCGCTGCAACAAGTGGCGTAAGGAATAAACTCTGTGTTTTTGTTGTAAACAATTAGCAAAAGCCGATGCACAACTGCTATTTATGAAGCAGGGTGACACTGAAGGGGAAAAAGTGAGCTTTAAAGTGGAGTGGGCAGTTTGGGTGGGTTAAGGGGTCAAGGTGGAAAAGAGAACAAGGGTTGAGTGGTGCAAGAGCATGTTTCTCTGGCCATGTTATCCCTCTGAAGCACTGAAGGGAGGAGAGCGAGGAGCTCCCTTTGTTCCTCAAGAGCCTGCAGATGGCTGTAATCCCTTCCAAAATGTGCACTGAAAATCAATCAAGACAGGGTGGACATGGTGTATGAGTGTGCAGGCGGGCGACACTTTTCTCAGGGAGGGGCTCTCCACAAAGAAACTCAAGTTGGGTCAAACAAGTGTCTTTGGTGCTTTCCCGCCAAAAAAAAGGATTGTAAGGAAAGACAGAAGGAATGAATTGCGACCCTCTTCCAATGAAGGCCTGCACCATTTCAGCTCAGCACAGCTGCCTTCACCTGCAGGGGGGACAACCACAAGACTTTCCAAACACTGACATCCTACACTGATGAGGTTACTGAGATGTTCACTCCTGCAGGATGAAGAAAACACAGGTTAAACCTTATGGTGATTAGGAGGAAAAGTTAGGCCACGGTCACTATAGTGAGAAGGATTCATCCACTGGAGAACATAAATGTCTGTACAAAATGTTATCACAGTTACGGCAATAGTCGTTCTGATTTGCTGGTAACAAAAACAACAGATTAAAATCTACTCAACTCAAGGATGGCTAAAAATAAAAATACTTAATATCCACTCACTGTTCCCTTACCCAAGCACATCAGTCGCTTTCACATGCCAAGAAGCATGTCATCTAATCATATAATTCACACAATGACCTGAGGGCATTCATTGCTGTGCTTTTATATTTATATTATAGGAGGTGGCTCAGCCCCAAAGAGACTGCAGTTTTTCACCACAATGTTTTTACAATAGCCCACAATGGACAAACAGTGTTTGAGCTTTATGCTAACTAAAGGTTACATTGGTTCCAACACAGGGATATTCAGCCGCAACATGCAACTTCACCAGTGAATGTTGCTAAATTTTACAAACTGTACCTTTAGCAATGTATACACTTTACACCCAATCATGTGGGTTGTATATTCAATTTTAGCCAATAACTCACTTTAATTATTACCCAATGAACCTTTAATATTATAATAATTGTATTATTAATCTTTTTTTGTTGTTGTTATTTATGTTATTATTGCTTCTCTATCTAGTATTAATTATCATCATCTGAACATTTCTAATCACAAACTTGCATACTGTTTTTCATGCTTTCATGCAAGTGAACTCCTTTCATTATACATGACATCATCCTTCTGACACTAAACCTCACACTGAGATGCACATCTGTCTCTGGAAGGGCCCTTGAAGCCTCCCTACTGATCAACCAGGATTATGGTTCACTAAAAAAGCCTGTCTGATTATCTGCACTAAGGGGAGAAACTTCCCTGACAGATCGGTTCATTTCTTCTCTTTCTCTACTCGCCACCCATCTCTCTGTTTCTCCAACCTAATCCTGCAGTACTGGAGCACAGACTGTCTCTGTACCTGTTTTTTTGAAGTGCTGGGGTCAGGTTACCTCCTCAGAGACATATTGCGAGTTGCTTATTGTTCGAAATGTTTATGAATGAAAGCGGTAGGCAGGAACGAAACTGCCACTCACAGTGTTTTTGTTATGTTACTAGTATCTGCTTGCATTTCTCTTCTGCATTTTGCACCTTCAGGGTCAAATTTGTCAACAGATACTGCTGGTGTGCTGTGCTGCAGAATCTAGGAAAATGTGGCAATATTGGGTGCTGTGCTCTTTATGAAACTATATTAAAATATCATGACAAAACTGGCAATTGGGGAAGTTTTGGATGACATCAAGTTAAAATATTTTTGGTTTTAAATCAGGTCTAAGTACTTTGGATCATCAAAAATCTTTATAGACCCAACACAGCAACCTCAACAGACCAAAATTCAACTGCAACTAATACAACACTGTGAGGTATATTAGTTGTATAACATAATATAGAACTATATTATGTTTGTACATTGTTCTTAATGTAAACTATTCTTCTAAATTATTATTCAACTTAATTTGGGGAGATGTAGGAAGACATAGGGCACAGCGGTAAATGCAATATGTTGCCAACTGATAATGGCTTGTCAGGTTATGTACTGCATATTTTTCCCTTAATATTAAGTGGTGAGTTTCACAAATGTTCACTTCTGAAACTTTTGCCAGGGTGCCAATGCACCAGTACGAGTAATGTAAAATTGAACGGGTTCCTGAGAGTAGAGCTGAATAATAATCTCTGTCAAGAACTTGAGTAAAAATTCTAGTTAAAGGCATTTTTTTTTTCAGTCAATATGGTTTTGGATGTGCCCAGGAAATAATATCCTATAAACTTATTAGCATGTCGAACTAAGCATTCCTGATCTTACAGGTTAAGGGGAGAAGTGGCTTTTTAGAATTTAGTTGAACTGACCCTTTAACATAGTGGGGGTGTTTTAAGTTGGTTGTTTTTGTGCTTTTAAGATTATGAAACAAAACTTTTCTGTTCAGTCATGGTGGAATGTGACTGAACGATGCTAAGTGGCAGCTAAGAGCACTTTTCGTGTTGGAAAAAAGAAACGGAGGAACCTCTGAGGCCGTTTATGCGTCTGATGTGATGACAGTCAGGCTGCATGTTTATACTCCAGCAAAGTGCATTCACACACTGTGCCTCAGGTCAGCCGCCGCTGTGGCCTGTCTGATGTGTCAGCAGCTCCAGAGCTTTCCTCTCCCTTCGCTCTGCACTCATTCCAGGGGAACATGTGCGCTGGAATTCTCCTCCAATTAAGACAGGGATTAGCCGGGTCCACTGTGGGAACCAGCCGAGTGTGGGAAAGCCGAGGGTCTGTCCCTCTCTCCTTCCCTCACTAGCATTCAGCCTCATTTTAAACCCACTCTCGCTCATCAAGCTGCCTCCCTCCCCTGTCTTTCTCACCCTTACTGTAACTCTTCCTTCCCTCTTTTCTCACACTCCATTCTGTCTTTTCTCCTAACTCCATTTTCATCACTTTTTTTTTTACCTTTAGCAACTCACTCTGTTAACCCTCACCCTAAGAATCCATTTTCCTTTGTCTCCTCATTCATCTTTATAATTATGCACACTGATCCCCTTCATTTTTCCTTCTTTTCATTCTTTTTCTCCCCCTTTCTCATAGCCACCCACAATCTCCATAGCTTTCAGGCCTAATTCTTCAAGGTTTTCTGAAGTGCGCGGTACTACTGCCCCTTCCCTCCTCCTCCCTTAATACCTCTCTAGCCTTCACACTGAAAGCTTGTCTGGAGGGTAGCTGGGGACTCTCACCATGAATAGTCTGAGACTGGCAGACAGAGCAGGGACAAGAAGACAGCTCATCAGAAAAGAAAAGACAGGTGTCTTCTAAAATGCAGTTACAGTTACAGATTATGTTGGCAGTGCTGCTTTAATTCATTCATCTTCAGTAGAGAAAAATGTATTTAAAGACAATAGTATGACAAGAGTATGTAAAATGTGCACAACAGTGTTTAAAACAATTACTGAATGTGAAATTGTGTCTGATTGAGAGGCAAGAGCAGACAACAAAGTCACAATAACAGACCATACAAACATTATATACATTAAATATCCACTGTCAGTGCATTTACATGCAGGTTAAAAGTCAGATGTTAGTTAGACTAAGACAATAATTTGTTTTTTTTAATGTCATTTAAACGTTAAATGTTAGTCCAACTAAAATTGAGCTAGTCTTAGTTGGACTAACATGGATAATATGATTCATAGTCCTGATTACTCATGCATGTATATACACTTAGTCAGACTGGAGTCAGACTTGGCATTCTTTGCATGCACCGAAATTTCCTCCTCAGTCTCTGACCCAGAGTAGAAGGAGAAAACATATAAACTGCAGTACTGTTGCTGGAAATCAAACAACGGCGGCGTCTTTCTTTGGTCATAAACAGCAACCACAAGAGTCACGCTCTGTCTCATTTCTATCACGATTAACATGTACAGCAGGTACCAAACATGTACAGCAGGTACATAACCACAGCACGATCCATCTCAGCGTCCGTCTGGTCATTCGTTTTTCTGTGACGTAAAGGTCGACAGGAAACTGATTCAATGCACCAGCTTATAGAGAGATACAGTATAGAGACAGTCAGATGTACACGGCCAATAAATTTCTCCTCAGCAAGGATAAATGATTTTCTCCTCGGACTCAGCAAGTTGTCCAAATGCCTGTCTCAGTTGGACTACGGCCCTAGCTCGATTAAACTGTGCATGTAAATATACTGAGTGAACAAAGTGTTTAAGACAGTTCAATATAATGTTTCCTTAATCTGTGAGTACACACATTTCTTACATGTTCATCCAACCTTGTCATTGGTGCAAATGCCACATGCATCATGTTACATACTATGATACAGCACCAGATAAACATCCATGGGAACGTCCTGGTTAAACATTTCCATTGACACTGCATTTCTTTGGTGCAATCTTGCAACAGTCTGACCATCACAAGAGATTCCTCAACCACTGCCTTGCGCATTCCTCGTACCCACTGTCACCTTTTCTTCCTAGTTCCCACTCTCCCTCTCCTTCCCTTGTGTTCCCATAAAACCTTTCCCTGTGCACTCCTCCACACAAGGCTTGTCTGTTCCAATTATGGCAGGGCGGCCCAGGCCCTGGCTCACACACTCTGCACACACAGCCTGCTCTCATTAAGCCTGTATCAATTAGGCATCAACCTCCTAAAACAAAGGGCCTCTTGACGAGCAGCCCATCGCGGGCCATGTGAGGTACTTCCTCTGCATCAGTCCACCATGCTTCCCATCCACAGATCAACACATTCATCCAACCTTTTTCCCACTGTGTCCATCACAAAACAAATCTGGGCCCAAAGGTAACAACAAAAACCATCAAGACTGAAGAATCTTAACAAGCATCAAACATTTACTTGCACTTGTAATAGCTGATGAAGTGATTTTTTATTTTTACAATCACTTCTTATATTGATTTCAATTTATGTCCTCATAACATCCAGACTCCTGCTGATATATTTTGTGCGTCTTTTTTATTTTTACTTACACAAGGCTGTTTGTTATCAGACAAAACAAAAGTTAGTTTAACAGACAAAAAAAGACACAAAGTGAAAGGATTTATGACTGAAATGAAAATTAATCTGTCTTTTGAAAAATCACTCCCGAAGACTCCTGCACACAAAGATTCTACAAAACCAACACGTGTATAATGAGGAAGAAAACGGTCTTTACACTAATATTGTCTTTGTGAAAAGAATTTGATTATACAAAGCATAAAAATAAGAGATAAATGTAACTCAAGGATAGTTTCTAAGGACAAAGCACTTCACTGTAAAAACAACTTAACAGCAACTTAACTATTTCTGAATGACAAAATATCTTTGTATGAAGAGTAAACAAATAAATAGTGGACGTATATGACAAATACACGTTAGAAGACACAGAGAGAAAAGGAGATGTACAGTATATCATATGGTATGTCATGGTAGAATGATAGCACTTGTTTTGAAATTTCATCACTGTTTTCAATCTTTTACCACTGAACAAAGAGAGTCTGTAAGGTTTAACTCTGGCTAAAGCGAGCATTTAATTGGATTGCGCTTGCAGAGGCAGATGAAAAGTGTCTAAGGAGCAGAAAGTTGATAAACTGGTTGGACTGAACAGACAAATGAAAAACAAACTGCTTACCACTCAAAGTGCATACAATGGTAGAGGCTTTCGCTCAAAATCAAAAACTCCACAGTCATGATTTAAAAATGTCACTGTTGCACAGCATGAGCTTATATTTAATGTGTGAGCAATTCTTATGTTGACAAGGGATTTGTAATTAAATATTTGAATCTTGGTTGTTAAATTACCCACTACATCCATTTTACAATTTTGTCACAATTAATCAATATCTTTATACAAATGTCCAGCATGAGAGGCAGAAAATGAGAAAACTACCCATAAGTATGTTTGTATAAGTGCATAATCGCAATAAAATAAAAATTATTTGGTTTTTGTAGCTTCAGAATAAACCTTCTATATACACTTTGGGCAAAGTGTATACTGGACTGTATGGATTATAATAGTGACTCCATATAGTGGCCTCTGTCTGGTCGCAGTTCTTGGCACTGGACCAGCTGTGGTGTGGTGCACCAGACAATCTTACCCTCCATTACAGTGAATTTGCAATGTTAAACTTTCTACCACTCTTCCTTGCTTTTTGTTTACTCAGACTACATTTAATTTGTACAAGTTTTCAAGGGCCTCTCTCTGCAGACTTTTCACCACTCCCGTCTTTGTCGGCGGAGCAGAAAAGAAGAACCTGGTTTTAATTTTCCCACAGATCTGCCGGTGAGAGGAGTTTTCGCCCCAGCACCCGGCACTTTGGCACAGTGACTATGTTGGCACAGACCCAAGCTGAACACCGCCACACCCCCCACCCCTTTTCCCAGGGTCCTGGGGGGGTAATACATTACGAACAAAATCCCACTTCCCATTCCTCTCAGACTTTCGCACCCCTGTTACCCCTCCCTCCCATGACTGGCATGCCCCCTGAAAACGGGATTGGGGTGACATGCCTATGACTCTTTCCATATCATCCACTTTTCCCATCATTCCCCTAAGTGTTTTTGCCCTAACTTTTTCAACATAAAGTTTGTTTTATACTGTATGTATATTTATATGTAGTATACTTGCATACACTTACTGACACTTATAATCAAACCTTTCATTTTATCCCATGTTTTTGAAGGACTCTATTTTTAAAGTTACGCCAGCTGTCAGCTACGGCATGAAACCCAGCTAACAAAACACATTAGGGGAAAAAAAGCAGACCTTTCTCCACTGTTTAAAGGGATTTAAAGGGAATAGTTGCCTATACAAAGCAACACTTAGGTTATAAATATGAACCCTCATCCTGGAAAAGAGCCTGGTTTGTTTGTGCCACAGTTCTCAGCACGGCACTGAGGGGAAAGTATTCACAGGCGTATACGTGTCTGGGTAACATGTAATGACATTATTCTCACCAGGGTGACCCCTTGCTGTCACTGCGCTTTCTTCTCCCAAGCTCATGAAATTGACATAAGCTTTACAAACATTCCAGGCATTTTTTTCTCAAGGCTGGATTTCTGTGGGGGCCTTTCATACAGAAAGATGCACCAGTATGAGCAGCACCACCTAGTGCTGGGGCCGAACACACCAAGAATTCCCACTCCACGTACAGTAAATGCTTAGAACAGGTCATTGATTTACATCCATGTAAACAGATATTAAAACTGATTAAAAAAAATTATGTATGGGGCAAAGAGAAATTAATATTAAATAAGACAAGTTCCATTTTCAGATTATGGAAGTGTGAAATCTAATATCTTCTAAATTATGGGTTGTTATTTCATATATATATATTATTCTGTGTATATATATAACTGATGGTGAGACCAAAGATAGTTGTTGAGCTCCAGCTGGACAATAAAGCTCTATTCTATTCATGGAGAGCTGAATTAGTACTTTGGCAACATCCTGTCTCTTTTTTCCCATGCAGTCTGTGGAGATGTGCAATCTCTTGTTTATACCTGGAGGTAATGGTTAACATTCATTACAATGCTCCATTGAAACTAAACATCACATGACTTACACAGTGAAGTGACCTCCTGACCTGCCCAGGTGGTTGTCAATGTAGTCCTGCAACTCTGACACCTGAGCCTCTGCAACTGTTGCTCTGGTGAGGAGAAGAGCTCGCTCCTTCTCAGAGTTCACCTGTTACAGGTTTGTAGGTGTGTAAGGTTTTGCATTTTAAAAAAGATCATAACATGATCTTAAATTAAAGTAGAGGAGATGTTTGCTTACTAGTGTTGAGTCTCTGATTTCCTTCAGCTGCATCCTTATGCTCGGCCATGATTCCTCGCACATCTGTTCCAGTTTTGGCCTGTCAAAGACAGGAAAGAGATTTTACTTATCTCATTTGTTACACCTCAAGATTTTTTGTCAATGGATGAAATATAAAAATGACACCCACTCTTGAAGGCTTATATTTTGAACAGGCAATTTTAGGGCCTCCACCTGGAACAAAATTAGAGTCAAAATAAACCCTTAAAAATTATGTATAAACCAATAAACAGAAATGGGGGAAAGAGGTTGATTATTCTGGTCTTTTTTGTATTCCCATGCTTTGAGTAGTTCTTAGCTGGATACAGTCTCTGCTGGTTTTAAGTTGCATTGTTTTACATTGTTTTAAGTTAGTAAATTATAAAATGACTATTAAATTAAAAGCTCAATTATTACAAAATCAATCAAATTTGATCATCAAATAAATGTAGTAATGATTAGCTTTATCAATAAAAACAAATTATAAATGTAATTTGGTTTTTACTCCTCTGTAAACTGAACATTCAACACCAAACTTATTATTATTATGTAATATCTTCAGATTGTAAAATAAATGTAGACATCATTATTTTGAGGTTTGTGAAACACTGACCATCACTTTATAGAGCAAACAACCAATCATTTTATTGAGGATCAATCAGAAAAGGACCACAGAGACTATTCACTTCTTTAAATGCATTTAAAGTAAAGATACACGATGCACTAGTCACCACAATAAAAACCTGTTTACATTTAATATAAACAAAGACACAATTCACCTCTGCAACTGTTGTCTTTAATGTCTCTGTCGCACAACAGTGGCCTTTCATTTTCTCTACCTGCTCCCGGGCTTCCTGCAGCTGAACCTCCAGTCTCGCCTTGTCCTCACGGAGTTGATGAAGCTCCCTCTCAGTTTCATCTCTCAGCTCAATGAGCTCCAGATTGAAACTGGCCTCTGGAGGTCCAGGGTCAAGGCTGTTGTCTGGTTTGGCCAAGATCTGCTCCCTCTGAACCCTGAAATCAGTATTTATAGATATGAGTCTGATGATGGTCTGTTTTTTCTACATAGATAGATGTCCTTTATTGATCTCAAAAATAAGATTTGCCCATAAAGCAAACACATTTAATTAAAAAATAAGTAGCAGTTAGGAATGTGTCCAGTGCATTTGAAGAAGCAGACTGATGTCGCTTAAAACACAGACTTTATTACACTTCTGAACATCCACCAAGGCCACTCTCACAGTGTCAATATACTTTCCAACCTCATTACTGTTTTAAAAGTTGTTTTCATCCTTAATCCAGATTACCACCAAAACTGAATAACTTCTTCATGGAATCACAACCTAGATCCCCAGTTTATGCTATTCACTGACACACAGAAACAAAAACAATGCAAACTTCAGTCATATTTCCTCAGTTAGATCAGTCAGTTCCTTTAGCTGAATATGTGTATTCAGTTTAAGGATCATATTTATGTAGTAGCAGGCACATTTACTGACGCACTGACACTTAAACTGACACAGTGTAAGTGTCACCTGTAGGCCAAAAGGAGGGCATGATGAGTCTTGGTGATCTTCTGCAGTCTCTTTTTATAGGAGCGAGCAGCAGAGGCGAGCTGTTCCTCCCTCTGCCTGTAGGATGAACGCACATCCTGCAGCATGCTTTCCACACACACCTTCATCTTACTTCCCTGTGGAGTTTTACCATCTCCTAGTCCATCAATGTACAACTGGATTTAAAAAAAAACATGCACAAATGAGTAAGATGTTGAGTTCATTATATCTTACATCGTATCTTAAACATTTGAGTGCTTCATGTCCACTGCTGCTCACAGCTAAGTCCTGTATGTAGCACACCA
Organism: Brachirus orientalis; assembly: GCA_016785285.1. Classification (NCBI taxonomy): domain Eukaryota; kingdom Metazoa; phylum Chordata; class Actinopteri; order Pleuronectiformes; family Soleidae; genus Brachirus; species Brachirus orientalis. The sequence goes on along the minus strand of JAFBJR010000078.1, from coordinate 5,246,543 downwards.
GTCGTGCACGATATTCCTCATTTAGCTCTTTGACTTGGAGCTGCAGCTTTGAGTTCTCTTCTTCTACCTCCTTCACTTGGCTCTGAGAGAACATCAGGGCCTAGGGAAAAATGTACACCAACATTTCTGTTTAAACAAGATTCCACCATTTAAAGAGCAATTCAAATCATACCAACATTTAGAAAGACCGGAAAATTAAAGAGCTGTTCATGTGGTTTTTTTTATGTGTAAGTACACAGAATAACGGGAAATCAGAGTCAAATTCCTTGTATGTGCATAAATATTTAGTCAATAGGACTGACTGTGATGGTAAAAGAAACAATTGTTTTATTCATACTCACTGCTTTCTGCTCAGAGAGTTTCTGTTGGCTATTAAGGAACACAATCCTGCTCTCCTGGTGCTCTTTACCCATCGCCGTCCTGATGACCAAACACAAGCTCAACCACAAGAGAGAACTGACCAAAATCCACAGTCAGCCACATCACGAGAGGAAGCAGAGAGACCACATCACACGCAGTAAACAAAACCATAGCTCAGAGCAAAAAATGAAAGAGGGAACCACAGAGCAGATGCATGTGGGATGAACACTGGGACATATCCAGCTCATCCTAATGAGGGTTTGGCTGTTTGATGACTGGAAATGGAAAGATGATGATGCTTGGTCTTAATGAGGCTTGTGCACGAGGAAATGACAAACATTCACTGGCTCTCACACTTTCTCCTCCAGTTTCCTCTGCTGCTCCTGGTAGAGGTCCTTCATTTTGCCCAGCATTTCTTTGATCTCATCTTGGTTTCCGAGAAGCTACGTGATAAACGAAGAATGTCAGGTTACTGTTACTCAAACTGTATACTGTATACCAAAACTGAATAACTTTGGATATCAAATCCAAGTTCATTTAAAAGCACTTAAAAAAAAACAAAAACAACATGATTTGCTAAAGTGCTAAACAGTAACATTAAAATCCATACAAGAAAAAAATCTCACAGTAAAAGTACAAAAAGCAGTAAGACACAAATAAAATAAGCAACAAACATTGAAATTAAACATGGAAGCTGTTGTTTTTCATTTTTTAAACTAAAACATGAAAACATCCTTCCTTTCATCCTCAATGACATGGAATAATTTTAAAAACTATTTCATTCCATACAATTATATTCCTTTGTTAAGCAAACATGCACTAAGTTCACTGTGTTCAGTTTCAACAGTGCAGTGATGTGTGCAACTCCAATCAGCACATGAGAGGCACACATCTCACCACTCTCATGGTGTTGTTAATGCATTTCTCAGTAGTCAATGCAGCATCTGTGTACAGTATGTACTGTATGTCTACCCCATGTCATTCAGAAATACTCACAGTTTTTTGCTCCTTGTCCAATGCTGCCAGCTCCTCAGGCTGCTCAGTCAATCGTATACAAGCAGAGTGGCAGCAATAATTAAATGTTAGTTTTGAAGTAAATAATGCAATTAAAGGACCACAACAAACATAACACTGCCCCACCTTGACTCTGTTATGCGACATGCGACTAATCAAGGCCCGCACTCTGTCCAGCTCTCCATGAAGGCCCTCTGTGGTGGTGTTGACACTCTGCTGCTGCTCCTCCAGCTGCCTGCGGAGGGCGTCCTGGGCCTGGGCCAGTGCCATCAGCTCAGCACCCAGTTCCTCACTCTGGGCCAGCTCCTTATTATGGGCCTCAGCCAGAACTTGGTAGCTCTTCCTCAGAGTGGTATATTCCTCTGTCAGCTCCTGACCGCTTTTCTGTCCCACTTTCAGACGAGTGTCAGCTGACTGAAGTTCCTGCCTTAACCTGTCTCGCTCCATCTCAAGCTCCGTTAACACACTGTCTTGGTTCAATAACTTAAAAGAGGAAAGACAGTCAGATGTAAACAGACTTGTAGAGAAAAGTTGATATGCAACCTCAATATAATTACCATAATTAATAACATAATTACCTTGTTTTTTAACTCAAATGTCTCTTTTTCAAAGTGCTCTCTCATCTTGTTGCTTTGAATTTTCTCATCCACAAGCTCCTTAGATATCTGAGGGTTCAGACAGAAAATAATAAGACCATGTGCTACACTGTAATTTAAAAGCATTAGTTAAAGTCTGACACAGTTTATGGACTAATCAAACCTTCAGTTTCTCCTCTTCACTCTGGACCAGCCTGCAGGACAGATCTGTGTTGGAGCTGGCCAGGTGGCCCAATCTGCTCTCCAGGTAGCCCACTTTGGCAAAGAGCCGTTCATTTCTGTCACAGAGCTGATGCTGAATGGATTTATATTTATATTTGCTGATGAAACAATCACTTAATATGAGAACATACATTTAGGCCCATTATGCCATGTATTCATCCCTAGGTACAGTGAAAGGCATCAGAGTGAATTGTGGTTCGTGAAAAGTGAGAAGATTCACTGCACATTAAGAATTGCGTATATTTTACTCACATTTTCTTCAATGAGAGTCTGAAGTCTTGTCTGAAGTTCATCTGAAGTTGGCTGGTGACTTTGAGTGTCCATCTTTAATGAGTGTATTCAGTGGCAGTGGATTTCATAGTAACTCTCTCTGTATCCACCAACAACATGTTGCTATGGTTAAAAAACACACACAAACAAAACCCAATCAGTCCAGAGAATGTTATATTGATACATGATTTGATACAAAATATAAGGCATGTGTTGTTAATTACATTAACAACACATTAATCAATCAATCATTAATCAAAAAACTTTGATTAATGTAATTCATGTTCAAATGGTTGTTAAGAAAACAGGTCTATAGCGCCCCCTTGTGGCAATCTGATCGCAAAATTACTTGTAGAGGTTTAGTCAGTCCCTAAAATCTTGTGCATATCTATAAGAATGTATTAAATATTGTCTTGAAATACTTTAAATTGCACTGTAGTGCAATGCACATAATTTTACAATATGACATGCAATAAAGAAATTTTGTGTCCTAAAATAAAATAGAAATAAAATAGCTGCAAAAAATGCTTTAACTGTGACACTAATATTTGCAAATAATGCAAAATTTAAGTAAACCAAAATGTGCCAAATACAGGTGAACCACATATTTCAATTTAAACGTCTAATAGCTGAAAGCACTGACTCTATCCAAGTCTGAAATTGTGCTTTAAAGTGACATGTCCATTATCTCTTCTTTCAATAACAGGTCCACTATCAGAGTTGCCACCTCTTGCTTCATAGTTACAATAATGCACATGAGACAAAGACTTTTGTAATGTGTTGTAGTCTAGTCTCACAACTTACTCTTTGTTTGCCACGATACATAACCACTTGAAGGGGTAAATTCAAATTTATAAAAAGAGAATAATTAAATGTCAAATTTATTTTTAAATGTGCAACAATTACGTTTGCAATGTCACCGAGTATAGACTTCATTTAATGTCTGAGAAAGTTTAAACTCCTGTATATTCATGCCGTTACAAATACAGATGTCTTAATACATTCAAATACAAGATTTTAAAACTTTGTTCAGTTTGGATATAGTGCATTATCGCCCCCCAGTGTTGTAATTCAGTATGTACAGTCCAAGCATAAGCTCAGTCATGTAGGAAAAAAACATTCAGAAGTGACAAACCATTTGATTTGACCATTTGATCAAACCATTGGTTTGATATCATCATGACCCTTAAAGAGTCTGACCAGGTGGTACGACACTGCTCTGCTACCTGTGTTATTGGGCACAAGAAATGATGTGCCATCCTGGAGCATCCTGGGTATTTGGCCCTGTGTGCATCTCAATTATCATAACTAATGACCACACTCTCTACACATGAGGTAAGAAAGATTAAATCCCATATTACTGTATGTTTAAAAAACATAAATCCAATCTAAAGATTTATCACAATAAGAAATCTGAGGCTTTGCTGCAAATGGACAACAGGTATTTGACATAACTGGTGCACAGACGGATACAAACATGGATTGCAACCATCTCTAAAACTTTCTGCCACTGGCCTGGTACAAATGTTTAGAAGTGTGTAACATTGACAAGACTTACAGCTTTTCAGCATCTTCCTCCTGGACAACAGGTAAAGGTGACAGAAAGATAAATACATTTGGTTTGGAAAGACCCAACAACTTACAAGTGAGATGGATTCAGATGCATAGCTGAACTGCTGTGCTTTTATTGTCCTGGCATTTTGCATATACCCAAGGCACATGCATGCCACATCCAGCCGGCAGGTTTTTGCACACATCCGGGCCATTTCTTCCCACCTCACTTTATTACACAGAAAAGAGAAATTACTTGTTTACAAGAAGGCTCACTGCATTGGCAGTTAATTGTACTCATTGACAATGCCTACTAAACCTCAGAAAATGTCTTACTTATAATTAATACAATGCCGATGCATGTTTAGTATAGGTGTACAGTTTGTACAGTGTGTCCATAAACATTTGTGTTTACTTTGCCACATATTTAGTGGTGCAGAATTATTTCAATATTTGGTATAATTATGACAAAATTGACTACAACCCCCCCGCATGAAAGCACTCATACAAGTGTAAGCACTTAAACTGAAAACAAGAGACATGGTATTCTGTATTTCCCTTTTTTTCTTGTCTTGCTGACGTAAATCGAACCTCCCTACCCCCTGTTCTTTTGCTTCATTTCCAAATTTAAGATTCCACAGCCATCTGGTCTCTATTTGCAGCCCGACCCTCCTCCTTACTTAGGCTGATACAGATGTGGGCTGTTTATTAAAGTTAAGCAACAGGAAATACCCCAAATCTTTAGGGGCCCTGCTTTAAGAAGGGGAATGGAGGCCAAGTGAAGTAAAAGCATCAGCCAAAAACTTTCTGTATATGGTCAGAAAAATGTCAACCTTGAGAGTGAGACATTTTATTAAAAAAGTAAAGCAGTGAAAAAATAAGGCTGTTGCACACAAAGCGGCAAGATCTAGAGAGCCAGAAAAGGAAAGACAAGAGAAGGAACAGGTCTACTTTTGGCCTCTCTTCCCATCCTCTTTTCCTCTCAGGAAACACATCCTGTTGCTGGCTGACTGTGGCAGCCAATATGTTTGTTGAACACATGAGAGAGAGAGAGAGAGAGAGAACTTTAGCAAACGCCCCCTGGGCTCCAAACAAAAGAATACACAACAGTGACGTCTAACAGGAGTCGTTTGGACCTTCTCTCCCACAAACACACTGATACACGCACACTTTTGGAGTGTCCAAGAAGGAGGGGGCTGTCTGTTTAAAGCTTGCTGCATGTGAGAACTGATGTCTTGGACTATGACGAACAGCAACTCCCCCACATTTCAACTCTGACCTCAAGGAACAGTGAGTGAGAGGGAGAAGCAGAGGGAGGTGGGCTGGAGGACTTCTTGTTCCACACAGGCAGTGGAGGCTCTACAAGACAAGAGACAGAAGAAAAGCTGAAGTATTTAGAAGCTGAAGCACAACCACTAACGAGGCAATGCTCTCTGGAGAATCTCTGCTTTCTTTGCATTAATTGCACTAACTGGAGGAGAAAGGAAAGAAAGAAAACCCAGTGTCTACACAGAGATTCCAGGTGCACGTGCAAAAGTCACACCAGTGAACACAAGTAAAAAGAAGATTTAACACAAAAGGAAAAACTGTGAGATTCCAGAGTCAAGCTGCTGCCAGCCAGAGCCAGTGGAATGGACCAAGTTGCCAGTTGGATTAATCCTGGTGTCCCTGCAGTGCTGTCAGAGGAGGAGGGTTGAGGATCTGCTGCCACGACTGCAAACTCCTGAATGACGATGAATGGAGATGTTCTTTAGCTAAATTTCAAGAAAACACTCAAATACAACTCTGTGTGAGTTGTGACTCCACAAGCCAACAGCTGGAGGAGGTGGTGGTAGTAGAAGAGGTGGAGGAGAGGAGCCAGGGGGCCCAGAGCACCACTGGTGCCACTGCCTCAGAGGAGAGACACGGGAGAGGGCAGGACATTGAGGTGGGACAGGGTCCAGAGGAGGCCCCTGAGGGAGAGGGCGAGTTGGCGGGTGGCGGGCGTCGTATGGCCGTGCAGAGGTTGGTGGTGGCGGCAGTGGTAGTGGCCCTGCTGTCCCTGGTCCTGAACAATGTTGCAGCCTTCACCCCCAGCTGGGTCCTGCAAGCCCTGGAGGATGGACGCAAGCGGAGTGTAGGACTATGGAAGATGTGCCCCACCGGAGGGGAAAGAGGCCGTGATGACCTCCAGGCTGGAAGAAGGGGGCAAGGGACACAAAGGCAGTGTGAAGGTCTGGGATGGGGCTCAGAGTATGCAGGGTATCAAGAGTCCCGCAGCACTGTCAAATGTAAGTTTTGAGTTCAGATTTTAAGTTTAACTATGATTTTAAGTTTAACTATGTCCAAGATTCATGTCTGTTTCCCAACAAAGCAAACTTTAAAGTACCTGGTATGTTGAGAACTTTCAATGGACTTTGCAGGTCTGGGTCAAAAAGGGACCCGGGGTCTACTGATAACTGCTGTTAGCACTAAAATGACAAACAAACCAAATTTGCTGCTACAACTTACATCTGCAGCATTAACTGATGTACTCAACATAACACAATCTCAGCCACCACAATATCATTCATAAATTACTCATAACTTGTAAAATAATATGGCTTTTAAAAGCAAACTATTGCCATGGGACGTCATTCAGGGGGTTTCCAACCGTGGAGTTACAGAGCCCCTCTCAGATGGGCCCCAGACATGTTGTATCGCCCCTGTTGGTAAGCGCAGGATACAGCAGCTCTCAACAGAAAATAGTGCAGCAGTTGGGGTATTTCTGTGTCTTTCTTGTTGTTCTACATATGAAACATCCTGCAGAAAACTATCCTCAATGAGTCAGTAAGAAAATAAAGTCTACTATAGTGGTAACTTAATAACACAACCACATCAACTTGTTATGTAACACCAAAAAAAAAACAAAACAAAAAAAAAACAAATCTACCTACTTTACTTTAAGTTTACTTTATTTTTTAATCTCATGGCAGACCGCCAGGGATTAGTCTGTGCCACTTTTGAAATATGAATGTTTTGTTGTGAAGTCGCCAACAGGGCAGAGTGAATGTTGTGATAGATTTACTGTATGTTTGAAATTAAGAAATTCCCATTCAAGAATAAGTCTAGGAAATGCTGGACAGCAACTCACCAGCCTCACTTGGCACAGTGGATAGAACTGCCTGGCAAATATACTCTGCACCATTCATGATAAAAAAAAATTATGTTGATGTCACCTTCCTCATACTATGTTGTTTAATTTTCTATACATTTAAATTATCCTAAAAAGATAAAAAAAAAATCTTAGAATTTATCTTTGATGCTTGTGACTTATAAATCTATTAAGATCACATTTCAGTAAACATGACACTCATTTGAAAATCTTCTCCTGGTAACTCAAGTGCAGTTTGACATGATGCGAGCCTGCAACCTAATGGCCACCGTGGCCCTGACTGCTGGTCAGCTGATCTTCCTCCTCGGCCTGATGGAGCTGCCATTCATCACACAGGAATCACAGTGGTGGGAGGAAGCCATCGCTGCACTCTTCCAGCTAGCCAGTAAGTACTAGTGCTGCCACACTTTGCAGAGTAAAGGATGTGCCGTTTCAGCCAAAATCTAACCATGCCATATCATTCTAGACAGAGAAAATAATGTAAATGCTGCATACCAAAGCAGCATTGTCCCTTGTCTGAAAACAAATAAAATTAGAACATGTTCAGATGTTCAGACACACAAAGAAAATACTACAAAAACTATGAAATATGGCAGAAATATTCACCACAGTCACCACACAAATCCATTTATATATTGATACTACCACTATTTTATGACACACTTAATCACTTTTTTCAAGTGTCATTAACTAATAATGTCATTAACAATCAAAACGGGGGAAAACAGCAAAGAATATCATCTTTGTGGACATGACTTTATGCTGTCATGGTAACAAAGTTCAGATCCATCCAACATCTAGTCATCCATCTATTCATCCATCCATGCATCCATCCATGCATCCATCCATGCATCCATCCATGCATCCCACTGTGCCATTTAAAAGAGTTGGCTAGCATGGCCTGTCCCAGTGCCCCTGCTGAGGAAGTGTGTTGTGCTGTATGCAGCGGTCACTCTGCCACTTGGTATCTTTGTGGCAGAGCAGAATGAAGGGGGCCTGTTCTGGGTCTAAATTTAGTCCTAGTCCAGAATCCATGGGCCGGAGCAGCAGCGGGCCAGGGAGCGACTGTCAGGCGCCAGGATATCCCTGCTCAGGACGAGGAAATGTCTGTGACTACCTGTTATGCAAACCCCAGAGCTGAAGAAGGAAAAAGAAGGGGGGGTAGACGGGAAAGACAGTTTCGACAGGGACTATGTGTTTGTGTCTGCAGTGGCAGGAGGCATTATGCTCATGCATGTTTACTCTTTGTTTTAGTAGAGAAATGTTCTGTGGTACACACAACGACAGGGTGGTAAGAGCTTCACTAGCTTTAATGTCAGATTTAACAAAAAGAGAAGAAGCAAATTAGGAATCCATTCAAATATAGACTGAATAAAAACAAATGAGTAAACAGTTTAACTCTACTTAATACTATGTTTTTGTTGGTTTTTTTCTTAACTTTAGACCACATTGTAATTGAAGAATTATAAAGAAAACAAACCTTATTTTCATCATTTTTTAAGACCAGCATAAGGAGCCTTCAAGGAACCATCGGGTTTTCGTATTTAAGTTAAAGTGATATTTCAGGTCTGTTGAAGTGTGGTTGTATGTGGCACTGACACATATGGCACATTTCCACCATACAGATCTAGCATGGCTCGGCTCGGCCTGACTCTACTCTTTTTTCTCTCTTCCATTAAAGATAGTACCTAGTATCTCGTAGTTTTTTAGTACCTGCTCTGGCGAGGTTCCAAGCGAGCTGAACCGATATTAAAATGTGACATCGACAGACTGCTGGCCACTGATTGGTCAAAGAGTGTCGTTCACTGAAAGAGTCACGAGCGCGACGTCCAACACAAGAACAGAACTGAACAATGCCGAACTAGATCAGTTATAAAGACATAAATATCCTTGAAAACATGCGTTAATCTCCAACATTTAGCAACGACATTTCTCAAATATTAATATTTAACACAGGAGTCTGGCGTATTTAGCGACAGCACCACCAAAGTCGGAGCCGAATCACAACCCATTCAGCTGTATTTCAGTTCAGTGACTGTAAGACGGAGTCTATGCTCCAGTTTTCCTTTTAATTAACTGAATCTAATGATTCAGTACACTGAAAAGAACTGCTCTGCTCGACACTATTTTGCATGTGTCGTATATAAAATGATGTCATGACCTTGACCTCCGAGACACAGACGCTCAACCTCACTGAGAACATGGCTGCCAGTGGGGACACAGGGAAAAACTGATTTTAGCCTAACTGAACTAAAGGCTCACCTAATAAAATCTATACCTACTCAGTTTTATGCTATCTTAAGAATATGAATGCCATTTTTTCTCGCTGTTAGACAGCTATAACTAAGTTATCCTTTAATGTGCACACACTTACATGCTAATTGTTAATATAAGATAATAATGCTGAAAAGCTAAGCCAAGATGCAGAAAGGATAATCTCATTTAAAACCAAATTTCAAACTGCCAGTCACTGAGAGGGAAAAGTCCAGAGATCAACAAAGTGATAAGGATTCACAGTGTGGGGACTGTGGATATTTGGGTAAAGGTTTATGACAAAGAGTTGAAAGATTTCCAATTCCATACATTTCCTTCTCCTCATCTCTAATATTGAAGACATTAAGTGTTTACCTTATCCCTTATTGTTTCTGAAGGTAAAGTGAATATTTTTGATTTTGGTAGCTGTTTTGTCAGACAAAACAATAAAAAAAACATCATCGAGGCTTGAGGGAAAAAGCTCTTTTTCATTTTGTCTGTTCGGACTGATCTATATCAAAAACATCTCAGTAGCAGGACACTTCTGCCTCTGCTACAGGACACGTCTACCTCGACTCTACTTCTTTTAATATTCATATCATTCACAGCAGAAGCCTCATTAATAGCTTCATTTCCGATGCACATCCAGTAATCCATTCACCACTCCTGCTTCATACCTTCCCCACCTACTCAGTGAATGAGCTTATTCAGCATGAATGGAGATATTTTTACCCATCAACCTCTTTCTCAGGAATGTTTTCATTTTCAGACGTGCCAAAATGTTCAGCTATTGCAAGCAGATTGTGGAATAACAATATCCTGTTCCATTCAGTAATAGTTCACAGCAAGTCCAGACTGAACGCTATAAACACCGACCATTTCGGCCCTGAGGTAGAATGTGGATTTTTATTTTTGGAGTACACGCAGCTCAGAAGTCGGCCATTTATTTTATCATCTTATTCTTTTCATTATGAGGAATTAAAAATTAAAATTGGGCTTAATATTTTTAATCCACAATTTTTCATCTACAAACTATAATAAGGTTCATTTTTTTTGTTGTATTGACTGAAATGTCTAAATTAATATTGGATGAGTTGTCATGTTATTGGGTACAGATGCAGGATCTCAAGATGAATTCTGATAAAACTGCTAATTCCTTGCCCTCAAATACATTCAGGTCAAAGTTTTGATTTATTCATTACTTAGATATTGGCCTAATAAGTGAGTGAGGCAGATTCAAGACAAAAGAGATCAACGATTCATTCTAACCAAGTTTGTGCCTTTTAAGAATGAACCAAGACATTAATCACTTGAAGGAAATCAAATCAGCTACATGGATTTCCAAGAGTTGGCCTTTAGATAAGACTTGCCTCGATTCCTTTGTATGTACCACAGATCATGTCATCTGTCCTGCAAACACTGTATATTAACCTTGAAGGTTAGGGTGTGGAGACGAGGGAAGGAAGGAAGGATGGAAAGAGGAAGAAAGGGAAGGAAGTTTGAGAGATAAGTCTGAGCCAGAAAAGAGGTTCACACAGCCCACCCTGGTTAGTTGGAACCTCAACGGGAGATCATTCCTTTTCTTGGATAAAGAGCCAGACAGGTTCAACATGAAGAGAGCGAGCAAACAGTTGCATTCCTATGCGTAAGCATTGTAGTAGACACGCAAAGATACACAGATACAATTGTTCACATCCTTACTAAGAACAATGACAGCCATCATGATGTAGAGGTAGAGAAAGAAATATAAATTAACCACGCCACCCGGAGCCACTGACGGCTTCAGGAAACTGACTGATTCATATCCTAAAACAACGACATCCCTGTTCCAGTGATTATTTTTGGTTGCTGTATTTATACTACCATGGATGAGCTCAGATATGGATTTATGTGGAACTATAAAATGACTCTTGACTACTCAAGAATGTGGAATATCAACTGACTTGAACTTAAGTACTATGTGGACTTCCGTGTACATTTAATAATACAGAAGGCGTGCACTATGGCGACACTAATATACAGTAGTTGCAAAAACAAATCGTAGATCAAAAAAACAGCATGGAATGGAATGCTGTGGCTTTTCAACTTCACATGCAACGAGGAACTCGTTGCGTGAGTTAAAACTACCACAAATCAAAGAAACCAGGAGATAAAAGTTCTCAAGTGCTTTTCTGAGCACATATTTGTGCTTGGATATTTTTTAAGAACTTTGATCTTGAGATCTTAGAAGGTCTTCCTTAGAGGAAACAGATTTCCAGATTCAAAGACCCCACACAGAGCGACTGTTGGATTATGAAATACAAGGCTACAGAGATGGATGTGTTATTTTCACAAAGCCACCTAAGTTGTTTTCTAGACATACTGGCCCCACAGCGAGTGTATTCTGTACTTTTAATGTGGAGATCAGAGATGGTGGACTCCAAGTAGCAATATACAGCTACTGTATTATTGTGACTTGACTTAAAAATGACAAAAGCAGTCTGCTGATTAGGACACCACTTGGATTACAATAGATATCTAAGAAAATACTATATGATAGACATAAATGAATGTATGTACAAAATAATGGAGGATGATATCAAATTTTGTCTTTTTTATTAACCAGTTTTCATCTACCTCGTCTCTAAGGTTCACATTTTTTGTTGTTGTTTTTTGTTGTTTTGACTGAAATGTCTAAATAATTATCGGATGGGTTGTCTGATACCTTATCCTTGAATACAATCTCATCAAGTCAAAATTTTTCACTTTATGATCAGTAACACTGTGTGTGTGTGTGTGTTTAGGGCTTTCTAACAAATGTTAATCTATGTTATTTAGGTCATTCTTTAATGAACATGATCATTCTTTCTTCTGTAGCCAGCAACAGCAGACTCTTAAAAACACAAAAGCAACACAAGAATAAAAGTAATATTCACCTTATCAAAAATCTATTATCGCTTTCTCCTCCACATTAGGGTCGCTGGTGCCAATCCCAGATGACCTAGGGCGAAAGGTGGGGTACAACCTGGACAGGTTGCCAGTCCATCACAGGGCATAAAAGTATTACATTAAAAGAAAAAAGAAAAATCAAAGCACAATACACACAAATAAGATACAGTTCAAATATGCAAATGACCAACTTGAGCATACTTAAATAAATGCACTTCCATGATTCAACTCGAAACCCTGAGTTATTAAATGAGAAGTTTAGATGCAGGTCACTTTCTCTGATTTGAGTCTTGTGCCTCTTTTTGCTCCTGAACAGGTTTCGTGCTTGTGATCGGACTGGTGACCTTCTACAGGATCGGGCCCTACACCCACCTCTCCTACTCCTGCTACTTAGACATAGCTGCTTGCCTGTTGGCCACAATGGCTGCGGCCATGCTGATCTGGAATATTTTACACCGCCGTGACGACTGCCTCGCACCTCGGGTTATAATCATCAGTCGCTCGTTGGCGTCACCTTTCCATCCTCGACTAGACAATGACTATGTGGAGTCGCCTTGTTGAGACATGTGACCTCACGAGCCAAGTCTGTGAGGAGACATGTGCACTTAACTGTTCCTGTTGTGTGACTTTCAAAAGAAGAGGACACTCCTGTGACTTTAACAATGACTGGACTGTCATATGTACCTGCAGTTCCCTATTTCACTCTTTTTCCCCACCATAAACCAAGATGTCAAACTTATTTTGCTGCTTAGTGCCTAAAACAAAAAATATATATGTCCTAAATTTATAAACAGATCCATACACTATGTGATGTTTCATTAATCCAGAGCTAAACATAGAATTTGGACTTGAACTCTCTTATGAAACATCCTTCTTTGGAAAAGATCAAGCTGGAACTTGACCTATTTTGTTATAGTGAACTTATTAAAAGGCCTCCTGCATAATTATTAATTGGAAATATGAAAGATGTTATAAATATACTACCAGAATACCTCATATTTGTTTTTCCTCATTTTAAAGCTTATTACAATTTTACTACATAATGATGTGAATTATATATGTTGCAAGTAAGGAAGTAAACCAACAAGGTGAAAGCAGAAGAAACCGTTTCATTGGGCTTAGTTCAAATCAGTGACAATATTGAATTCTAACAAAGCGTTGAGAAGTGATATTGAGTAAACAAGCACATACTTACACTCAAACTCATCAGGGAATATTCTCCCTCTCTGAGCCGCCAACTCTATAACTCCCTCTACAAAAACAGAACAAACACATTTGGGGTGAATACTGATTTACAATCTTTAAACAAACCAATGGCAACAAATGTAGTGATTATATAATGCAGTTTTAAAATGGCACATTTGAACACTTGCATTCATTTTTTTGTGATGCTTTCCATATGAAACTCTGCTCGCTTGTGGTACATACTGTATACTTAAATTAATATAACACAGTTGTGTAAAACAAAAGTGCTTACATTAGTAGTATTATTGTGGCCATATCATTCTTCAGCAAAGAAACACCAGGAGGTATGCGGGTCTTCCACACTGCTAAACATAGGGGCACATTAAAATAATAATATATCATATAAAATAAATTTATTGGTAAATATTCAAACACAGTGGTTTTTGTTGTTAATGTTTGGTGTCTAACACTGTGACCTCCATGTGTAACCTTTAGGATTTGGTAAGAATCCATATGTAGAGTCATTTGAAAGCCTGCAGTTCACCACTTCTCTAAACTGAGAGCATTATATTCACATGTGGCAAATATAAAGACGATCACATAATTATACACTAACCTGTGCTTCACTCTTAATGCTTCTTCAGATTTCTGTGTTTTTTCAGAAAAAAAAGGGGGAAGTTTTACTGTTAAGAGGAAAAATATTGTCAAGAGAAAGAGGTTCTTCATCATGTAGACAGATAATAATCCCGCACGTCAAAGACAACATGACTGACATGAGGAAGCAACACAGTCTGGATTTTCACACAGGGAAAATGTGGACAGTTAAAGAAACTGGGCCCTGCAACCTTTTTATAAATACAGAATTTCAAAACGCACAGGTTTTAAACATATTGCTCACATCCACCTGGATGATCTAACTTAAGATGCATGTGTAAAATGCTGGTAACGTCTCTGAAATTACCTCAGTCACATTATATTTGATCAAATATAATGTCTATTTGACTGCCAGCCAGTCTCTGACTTAGGTATGAGAACCTTTGTAAACAGCACAGGGACAAATCCCACAAGATTTAGGTCACTGCTGCAGGAAATACACAATTCTGAGGGTGGACATATGTGAGAATCAAGTACAATGTAGCTCTTTAAAAATATAGTAGCAGTAAAAATAGTCTTCACTAAGCAACTTAGTAAAGCTGTCATCAGGCCTATTAAAGTCTTTGGAATATCCGGACAGTGGGGTGTGCTGTTTTCCCTTTTGCGTAATGTTTATGTACATGCAAGACCAACAACGGAATTCAGACAAGTGCCCTGAATCACGTATTCTTCCAAGGATATGATCACATCACATGATTACGTTTCATAAGACGTGAACTTATGATAGACAAACACACTTAGCGGGAAGGACACACACATCCTTTTAGTGACCTGATTCAGTTTTGGTAAAAGTGGAGAGCGTATTTCTTTTGAACTAAGCTGGCAGGGACACTTTATACAGTATGTGTGTGAGTCACAGCGGGTTTAGAAAAGTACATCCTCTCACACAAACAGAAACAGTCATGTAAGAGTTCCTTGTCACTGAACAGAACACAGAAAAATCCTTAGTCAAGTGTTGTGTTTAAAATCTCTTTCGTCTGCTTAACTAAGCCAATAAAAGTTTACCTTTGAGCTAACTTGATGATAACATAACTGTATACATTAGATTACCAAACTTGGACATACTGGTACTGCAAGTGAAGTACTTGTGTGAAAAGATGTAGCTCTATTTTCTGGTTTGGTGACACTGGGCACTCAGTCTCAGATCTACCTTGTCCAATCTAATCTATACAATATAGAAACTACAGAAAAAGTGGATGCCATCATTAAAAGATAAACAATGAAAGAGTAAGTTACCTTGAATATAAATATGGATTTCTATGGATTTAATTGGAAATGCTATGACTTTCCTTCCTTCAAACTGTAAACAAATCCAAATCCAAATACTTGAATGGTTTAAAACATAGGAGGAGATGATGTCAGATTTTGGCTTCTCCCTACCAAGGGGTCGACACAGCGGAACATCTGCTTTTCACCTGTTTTCACATGCTTTTCCACCTGCATATATGATTTGGCAGCGATATTTATGAATCAAATACCCTTCCTGATGCAACCCTCACATTTATTTAATCAATGGAGAGCAAAGAAGATTGGGTACCTTGCCCAGAGGTACCTCAGCACTTGACCTGTCATGATTCAAATCAGTAACCCTCCCGTTACAAGCCAAGTTTCCTTTCCACTAGGCCCTGGGCTGCCCATGTTCAGGAAAGTGTAGTAAACTCCTGCATATTCACTTAAATAAAGAAAACAACATATACAGTATATTACATACGGTATAATCTGTAAAACATCTTAAAAAGATACAAACTCTCAACAAGATTTGTGTAAGATATTTCTTAATCCTGTGCAATGTCTTTTTCCAAAAGGCATACAAAAATGTCTTCACATAACAGGCACATCAGCAGCAAGGTCACATTTAGGCATCTGATGACCTTGAGGGAAGTAAGGCACATTTCTGCTCTCATGCATGTTTACAATGCTGTATTTCTCATTATAGTAGATAGAAATGAAAGAGGAAAAAAAGAATTTATAGACACATATATAAATATACAGTATATATACATATTTTGTTTTAAGTACAAATGTACATTAATGTATACATACACAGATACTGTACATTACTTACATAAAATGCTCCCACCTTTAACAACCTGTATAGCAGTTAACATGATGTACTCAAACGGGTTAAAGATATGACCTGCCTTGATTGTGGTTATTTTATGTATGCTAATGTTGTCAATTTAAAGATAAACATACTATACAGATGTTTAAGGCATGTTTAAATCCTCCTCTACTTCATCCTCCTCCTTCACAATGTGCCTGGTGTCACCCCGATCTATGGAAACACCCATACTCTTCTGCAAGGCCTCTAGACTGGTCTGGCTAATGTAGTACCTAACATTCTGTGATGGCAGCAACTTCTGAAGCTCCTCCAGCTTTCGGTAGGCCTGGACAGAAAAAAAAGAAAAACAGGTCAGCGTTAAATTCACAGATTTAGAATTATATCTCACTGCATTGCTTTTGATTGGATGCTGTTTTTTTTTTTGTTTTTTTCCACCACCAAATTGTCATTTCACCTAATAAAAACAGCAGAAAATGAAAATTACCAGTTGGAAGTTGCCTAGTTGACAGTGGTGTTCCACGAGGAAACCAAATGCATCTCCAATCCTGACAGCAGGGTCTAACTCTGGCTCCTCCAGCAGAGCTTCACATATTTGCACAGCCTCGTCAGGATTCTCCGCATACAACCTGCAAATGACAATGTCAAAGTTCAAATGTTCAGTCAGGGGAACTACAAATAGAGGTTACAAACATGAGTGATATTCCTACCTGCGTGCGTGGACAAATTTCTTGATTAGGACGATCTTATGCTGCAGGTCAGCCAATCTTACTTCATACTGTCCATGTGAAGAGTCCTTTGCTTTCGAAAGACATTTGGCAGCTTCAGTCAAAGCATCTAATGCCTTTTCATAGTTTTGGTAATCGTCAATCTCCACCTTAATAAAGGAAATAAGGAAAATTACTCTTATTGATTCCCTTAGTATTTCAATATTCTATAAATTTGAAAAAAATTGTGTTTTGATTTTAGGGTAAAAAGGATTCTTACACACCCCTTTTTTCTCCTGGATTAATATTTATTGCAACAAAACTAACATACATTTATTCTGTTGTTTGGAAAACATACTGTATTTTGCCATGTTTATTCTGTGAAGTTGCAACTATCATACATCATAAAAATGTATAACATTTTAAACCACAGCTATAAAATGAAGAGAGTTGTCCAGGAATATTACTGTAGTGAAAATAAACTAATATACTGTAACTTCTTGGCACATTTTCCATACCTGACCACAGGCTTCATAGAAGCCAGCCAGCAGTTCCGGTGCCCTGCCTTTAGTGTAAAAACCAATGATTGTCTTCAAGATTTCTGGATCTTTCCGCCAGTCCAGAGACTGGAGGTAGTTGGCAGCCATGATGAAAAGTTCCTTCTGACGACAAACATTGGCAAAGAAGATGATTTTCTCTGTGTCTCCTGACTTCAGGAGTGACCTCATGGCCTGTTTTAAAAATAAAAGGTAAAAATAAAAGGTACAATAAAAGGATTAGCATACAGTATCATATTAGGACTAATTCATTGTGCTTTTGGCTGATACCTCAGAGATGATCTTTGTGGTGTTTAGTGTTTACTAACTCAACTGCAATATTACCTTGGGCTTGTTGCCGGCTTGTGTGTACTTCTTAGTAGCCAGATGGTAATTGCCCTGACGCATGCAGCAGTCAGCTATCCTCTCCAGCAAGTCCTTACGGGCCGCTTCAGACAAATCTTTTGAATCAGTCACAGTCATTCTCTCAGCCAGCTCCTCTGTGATTGTCAGGTTCTGAGCCACACACAGCTCCAATGCTTGATGGTACTGGGTACAGGTTTATCGGCAAATTAAAAAAGTACATATAAAGAGATACTTCCATGTGAACAAGGTAACTATGCGAAATAATCATGTACCTTCTTAGCAGTTACCAGTAACTCCACAGCCTTCTCATACTTTGAATGCGTAATAAAGAAATCTGAGCAGCGTTCTAGGAGGGCTGGGTCTGCTTTCTCATTCAGATCCTCAGCAATGGACTGAAGTGCAGCAAACTGTTGTGTGGTGAAGGCCAACTCAAGAGCTTTGGAGACATAACCAGCCTAAAATTGAGAAATTAACAAAAACGCATGTCTGTAACAAAGAGAATAAAATGCTCAGCTATTTACTCATAAAATCTCCTCAGCTTGGATAAATGACACAATTGCTCCCCCTGCAGTGTGATTTTGCATGCATGAATCCAAGCACAACCTCAGCCATTCACAAAAAAAAACACTTAATAAACCTTGTGGTAGAGGGCAACAGCTCGGTCCATATGGGTGCCCTTCTCCTCATAGTAACAGGCAGCCTCCATCATGTCCTCTGGATTACTGAGCAGAGCCAGGTTCATCAGCTGGTCATCCAGACCATTCTCCTGTTCAGACACAATACAAGTCCAGAATCAAGTGAGAGAGAAGAGGACTAAAACAAGTTGACATCTGACTCTAACACAGAAGATCTCTGTGCATGAAAATCACGGTTTATAGAAAATCTAAAAACACTAGGGAAAAAAACTAAGGTTCTTTCTAACGATGACATATTATCTGAACTAAAGATATTAGTTATAAGATATTAGCAAAGCAATTTAAAGAAGTTAGGGCTTGGTAATTTGGCCAGGTAAAAAAGTTTCAAGTCATATCAGTTAATATGGTGATAAAATTTCCTAACAATGCTCTAGCAATTGCCTGTGAAGATTCTCAGTCATCCAGGTCATGGTATCCAAAAGTGTGACAAAAAAGGCCACTGGACTTAAATTCAATTAAGTCCAGTTGCCTTTTTTGTTACACTTTTGGGTCTAGCAATTGCCTCACGGGGACATAAATCTGATGTGTTATGAGGTACAATTCATTATATACTTATCAGTGTTGCAATTGTGTATGCTGAAAAAGATTGTTAATACAAATTCATGTTGAAAGGCAAAGAATAAAAAAAAAAAAAAAACAATACCGGTATATATACAAAAATACATACAACATAAAAAAATAAAAAACAAGCAGAGTAAGTTACCTTACAAAGTCGAATGGCATTGTTGTAGGCCTGGGCTCGTGTGTAGAAGTGGACAGCCTGTTTAATATCATCATGACCCTCATAGTTTCTGGCTAGGTGGTATGACGCTGCTCTGTCGCCTGTGTTATTAGCAATCTCAGATGCCTGTGAAATAAATTAAATCATGTTCAAATTTGTAGACTGAATTTAATGTTGCATATGCCCTTTAGTTAGCCCTGTAATTAAAGTAAACCAAAAGAACCACCATTTCACCAAATATATTTTGTTTATATTTCATTTTATAACAAAAACTGTTTTTGCTATAAAATATAGTGCAGTCACTATGTAGAATGATTTTCAAATATAATACAGTAGCTACATGACTCAATAGAAGTGAAGTCACCTTCTGGATGTTCCCCATGTAGCAGTGGACTCGGACCAGAGAAAGATAATCCTGAGCACTTTCATAATAATGCAGTGCTGAGTCCATGTCTGACTGGCTCTCCAAATACTGGGCCCACCACTTGTAAATGCTCCTAGATTACAAACATGAAAGCTGCTTAAATAAAACTTCATGTGTGGATGTAGAGTAGTATAAGAAAAATGAGATACCCTACTTAGAGAGCCGTATTTCAACTATAAGGGAACATGTAGCCTTACTTGTCTTTCATTTTGCTGACATAAATCTCAAGAGATGACACGTCATCCTGAAGCATTCTGGGTACTTCAGCCCTGTGTGTCTCTGAATTCTCATAGCTGCAACATTAAAAAAAAAGCTAATGACCACACTTTGACCATACATAAGAAGAAATTAGATTCCAAATTAAGGCATTTTAAACATGAATCCAGTCCTTGATTGTGTCTTACTATGCAATAGCCAGGCTCTTGTTGCCAATGGACTCCAGGTATTTGGCATAGCTATAGTAGGTGGTGCGCAGATGGATGCGATCGTGGATTTCAGCAGTCTCTAATGCTTTCTGCCACTGACCAGAACCCTGGTAGAAATTGTTCAGAAGGTCGTAGCGTTGACAGGACTTGTACAACTTTTCAGCATCTTCCTGTTGGATGACAGGAAAAGATGATGGGAAGAAGGTAAAGTGGAAAAGAAGGGAAGCCTAGCAGTCTTTCTGTTGTGGAGACAAAAGCTGTAACATTATTTGTAAGCATTATTTATGAAGAACAGAAAAAATCCCTTCAGATAGATTGTATTGACTGGCAAAGTGGAATGGCCTAATCTTTTTTTCAAATGTAATATTTATCTTATCGTTTTAAAATGTCACAACTCTGTGATGCTACAGTTTGAAAAGGTGTGTAATATATTTGAAGGTCTTATTCACACATTTCTGCATTCCAAAGTAGTCTATAAATACAGTAGAAAAGTACATGCACAATAACAGTCTAATCAGTCTAATATCTTACCAACATGCCGAGCTGAATGGCCAACATTGCTACTTGGGCTTCCGGTTCAGGCTCAGTCTCCGCCTCCCTCAGTGCTTTTGCTGCCCTGGCATTTCCCATATTCCCAAGGCACACATGTGCCACATCCAGCCGGCAAGTTTTCACACACATCCGGGCCATGTTTTCCCATACTGCTTTGCTACAGAGAAAAGAGAAATGTGTGAATGAGGGGTGATGAAAAGCGTGTTGCAACAATGCACCATTCTAAACACAAGTCAAAAGCTGTTTGTCACAGTTCTCCCACTTCAAACCATAGCAGAGATTTCTGAGAAGTATCAAGGATGTTGTAACAATGCTGTCCCTGTGGTCACTGAACTGAAAGCCCCGGTAGAAACAATTGCTACGATGACATGGGTCAAACATGGGCATCCTTCATGCCTTACCAGAATGCAAATATGGACTCCATACCTCTTGATGAGCTTGATAGACTTGAAAGCTTCATCCATGTCTCCAATGGTCAGGTAGAAGCTGAAGTTAAGCATGGCATCGCGGGTGGCTTTCTCACAGTTCTCCAGGCCCACAAAGTCCCTGAGAGCTCTCCTGGACACCATAGGAGGGAACTGAGCTGCTCCTCCTTTTGATGGCTGCATCTGATGTTGAGGTGCTGAAACCTCTGTTAACCCTGGTTCCCTCTCACCAGGCTGAGCACATTAGAGTATCAATCATGTATGAAAATCACATGAATCAGAATCACTAATAAATTTAGTATGTTTTGGATTGGGGTCAAAACAGTAAAACAAATATCAAAAGCATGTGACTACATAGGCATTGGGAAATAAGTCAACACAGAGCAAAACAAACATCAACAAAAGAACACAACCTAAATCTATTAATCAAGACTAGCTTCATTGATATACAAGGCACACAGAATCACAAAAGTGTTGAAAATTGGGAGTCACAAATACTTAAGGTTTCTGGACCGACTGAAGGGGACAGGTACTTACTTCAGGTAGAAAGACACCAGCTCTCCAAAATAAAAGCTGGATTGTGTTAGACCAAACACACCAATAAGAACAGAAAAGATGGGAAAAAATGCATAGGAAGGGAATGTCTTTAAGAAAACCCAAGATCAAAATTCCACAAAGAACTGCAGTATCAACCCCAAACCACATGCATGCACCACTGTGTCCTTCATGCTCACCTTGCAGCTGAAATAATAGTAGGGCACATCTAGAGCGAGAAAGGCCTGCAGTCCTGCGGGTTTGGGATAACAGTCCTGCAGGAGCAGCCCATGCTCCTGTGTACAGAAGAGCGTCACCACAGACACGTCCACCTAAACAAAAGAAAGAAAATGCTGAGGCTGCTTCACATTTAATGAAGTAGCATATCTTCCTCCTGGCTCTCTTCCAAAAGGGTTACATTGTAGTTTGAGTGAATATAGTCTATTTTTTAATCACAGGTCCATTTTTTTAATCCCATGAAAAATCAAAACTATTAGAATTTTTAGCAGGATGCCTTTTTCACAGGGCTGTACAGGACTATTTCAAAGTTAAACAGAAGTCATTACCACGTCCACAGAATTGGCTGATGTTGATTCAGAGCTGACTGGCACTGTTTCGCAAACAAAAAGACGAGGTTCACTCTCATCCCAAAAATGTGATACAGGGCAACGACCACTGAGCTCTGTCCCCTGAAACTGCTGCCTACAACAAGACAGAGCACGAGGAAAAAATCATGCATGGGAAGAATATAAACACAGACAAGTATACAAATACTGACAATGGACACTGCAAAAGAGACATGAAGAGGAGAGTACAGGCAGGGGTGGAGTGGGTGGAGATGAGTATCAGGAGTGACAGAAGGACAGCAGCAAAAGTGAAAGGGAAGTTCTACAAGACTGTAGTGAGGTCAGCTAAGATGCTGAGAATTTCAGTGGGAGTGATGAGAATAGACAGGATTAGAAATAAGCATATTGGAGGGACAGCTCAGGTTGAACGGTTTGGAGTTAAAGTGAGAGAGGCAAGGCCGAGACTGTTTGGTCGAGTTCAGAGGGATAGGGATTATATAGAACAAAGGATGTTGAAGATGGAGCTGCCAGGCAGGAGAACAAAATGGAAGACCACATAGAAGGTTCATGGATGTTGTGAAGGAGGACATGAAGACAGTTGATGTAACAGAAGAGGACACAAGGGATAGGGTAAGATGAAGGCAGATGATCTGTTGTGGTGATCCTTAAAGGGAGATGCCAGAATAAGAAGAAGAATACAAATACTGACAAAAATAACTCAAGTTACCTTTCGCTGTCTTCAAGATGTGACATACCACTGGATGGTCTGCCAGTGAAGAAGTCAAAGTGTGTGACAGTGTCCATTTCAACATCATAGAAGTACACTTTCTGGTCAGGTCGCCCATTAACCTGAGAATCATAGTCATATGAAAGGGTTACTGAAATTAAGAGAAAACTGTGGCTTCCACTTATTTTATTATTATTGTTACCACTACTACATATTCAGAAAATAAAGTGTGCCTGTCATTTCTCTTACCTGAGAGATTAAGATGCTGACTTGGCTGCCATTGGCATTACACTTGACTGACCTCAGTGCTCCCAGATTGGCAATCTGGTCAGCCAGATTCTTAGCACTGCAGTGAGCTTTGGCATCTCTATGAAAACACACACACACTGGTACTGTTTGACAAGAGATGTCCAATATGAGGAAGTAATTTGGTGCACTTTATAATCGTTATCTAACTGAAGAAGTAATACGTCCAAAATAATGTCAAACCTTCGGGAGAGATCAAAGACTCTGATGTGTGCTGTGTCTGTACCAACAACCAGGTAAGACTGGCACACATTCAGCAGCACAGGGTTTCCCTCTGCTTTTGAGAAAGTCAACAGTTGCTTCACAGTGCCCTAAAGAAAAACAAAAAAAGAACCAACAATTCACTATATGTAGTTTATGCCACTTGTATTTTTGTGAAAACCTTTTAAAAATGTGTAAAAATCACATTTGCAGAGAGGTATTTTGAACAATCAAATGACACTTTTATGTCACAACCCTTAAAAATAAAACAGACCTGTGGAGTACGAATTTGTACCCTATTAGGTTCAACAGTGTAGATGTTCTCATCATGTGCAGCCACTACATGGGAGTCACAAGGAAACGATCCTGGAAAATCAGCAAGAGAAAGGTCAGAAAAAGGGAAGAAATGGAAAGAAAATGACTGATTACAGGACAATATATGTTGTGTTACACCTGTAAAATGCTCTATAGACTGTTTTGGGCCAGTATTGTACCTGTGTTGCGTAGAACCGTCCCTGAAAGCTCATAGACATTGACCTGCTTGCCACTCCACACTGTCACCGAGTCCTGTTGGTGTAAAACACACAAGCATAAAAAGGAATGTACTTGTTTTCATGAAAAACCTTTGATAAGATCCTCCATTATTACCTTAGTCACACAGACTCCCTTGATGTGTATGTCAGACTGCAGAGCAAGGTGCATCCCAGTGGTGAACTGACTGATGCTGAGCTGGGTTGGGGAAAGTTGCACTGCTGCCAGCTGCTGACTGAAATGGGCTGACATCAAATGCTCACACAAGATGAGCACTGTGTTCGAGTTGTTGGCAGCCAAGAGATTCAGGCTGGAGCCCCACTGAAATATAGGATCTATGTGAACTTTAACAGCAGAACACTACACACACTGTATATTCTTAAGAAAATGTATTATATTGCCAGTATGAGAGTCTGATACTGATTTATAAATGAGATGAGCAGTGGTGTATAAATGCCAGTCCAGACAGTACCTGTAACTGAGTGACATTTCCTTGTATTTCTGTGGGTGTCTGTAGTTTCCACTGGACATTGGTGTCACTTTTGCTACTGCGTGGCTGAGCCACCATCCTCCACATTGCTATTCGTCCACAGCTAGTGCCAGCTGCCAGGACCTCTGAGAAGGCCATGACATTATACCATGACAATTAGGAGTTTTGATGCTTGAAATAATTCTGAATTTGAGGTATAAAAGGTCCAGTGTGTAACATTTAGGAAAGTTTATTGGCAGAAATTGAATATACTATGCAGTTTGTATAAGTGTAGGATTGCTTTAAATAAAATTAATTTGTTTTTTGTAGCCTTTGAATAAGCCTTTTAATTTAGACAAGGGCTTTGCTTTACTGATGCAGTCATTTTGAGCCACCATGTTTCTACAATTGCCTGAACAGACAAACCAGCCAGAGTGCATTCTCACATGAGGAAGGTTACAACGCAAACGAGGAAGAAAGAATTCTGCGCACATAAACCCAATACACAGACCAACAAAGAAGAGGGGAAAGGCAGAAAGCTGAGTATTTGCATTCTTTTTTTATATTCAAAAGATGTCACCAATTCTTACACACTGAACCTTTAAGAATAGAATGAAATAAACTATATGGAAAGTAACAAATCCACAGGTATGTAAAGGGACAGAGAGTACTCTATATTTTACATTTTACACAAATCCAACACTTTTGTAGTTACCTTTTCCCGCACAGTATGACACACAGTTGATCATCTCTCCCTTCTCAAACCCTAGTGTTTCGTCCAGGGACAAAATATAGTTTTCATCTTGCTCCAGGTCCCACAGCCTTAAAAACCAGACGGGCAGAACATGGTTTGGGTTTTGAATGGGTTTTTGTGTATGTATGTACTATGTACAAACCATTCACATATATTCACCTGATGATGTGTTCCCCTGTTGCTGTGATGAGAAGGCTGTGATCTGTCCACACAATATCCACATTCTGTCCAGTCTTGCTGCTCAACTTCACCTGTCATGAAAAAAAAGAATGAAAACTGAATTGAATATAAAAGACGAATGAATGAAAGGCATTAATATCACTTAACACTGTACCATTATTTCTGTACAATAAACACTATTAAATAAATACTGAAGAAATTACACAATCTAGCTTTTTATTACCCTCCAATGATAATCTGAATCTTTTATTATACTTTTATTATACTCTCTTATTTTTTTAAAAAGATGCTCTCAATAGATTTCAAAGAAATTGTATATTCAATGATCGTAATATACCTTCATAATTTCCTGAGCTCCTCCCTCAGGTCTCAGAGTGTATTGTGACAGCATCAGAGTCTCTGTGATCACGACAAGAGCCTCTTTCTTATCAAGGTAGAACAGTTTCTTGACTGCACCCTCGACACTGAGAAGTGTGCTTGTCTTACAATGCTCATCCACACTGTGGACCTTGCCTACATAAAAAAATTAAAGGCAACAAAATAGGATATATGCTGCATCATGGCTGGAAATGGTGATTTTTTTGACTGGGTTTCATATCAATAGTAGTACTTTACAAATTGGTATCCTTTAAAATGTAGAACCAAAACTATTACCATCAATAGTGCTGACGAAAAACCCTAGTCCCTCCTGTGGGCCGATCTTGAGAGGTGCTCCCTTCCAGCTAAACATGTCCAAAGCATTTTCATCTCCACTCACTGATAATCGAGCTAACATTGCTATATCACTGCAAAAAGAGTAGTGTACTACTGTTAGCAACACATCATTTACATTAAAATAACATATAAACAACTGTTTTCAATATAAGCTTACAAATACATGTTTAGAAAGAAGAATAGCAAACTACTTACACCCCAGGCGAGGCAGGTCTAAAGATGCAGCAAGTTAAAGGTTTGTGGTATTCATGTTTTACAAGATGGTTTCCTTGAAATCTTCCTCTGGCATCTACCTTCCATACAGCTAGAGCTCCAGCCTGTTAATAAAATGATTAGACTTTATTTAAGCAGTATAATAATTGAAAGGACATTTAAATATTCAGAGTGCATCCAACTGATCTGTCACAGGTCTTGCTAAGGCTTGGGCAAGAAACATGTTGGTAATCAGAACATTAACTTTTCTCAGACTATGAATGCATCAGCATTAAAGCTGTAGGGTATATCTTTTAGTAATTTTGTTGATGATGGTGTTATTATTCTGCTTTAGTTTAGTATTTGTCAAAAGAAACAATGTAACACTATTTGTTTGCTGCATCCCTCATCTGTAAATAGGCCCTGCCCGGAAATACATGTCCAGGGGAGCATTTGAATGTATCCACCAGCAGCACAGGAGTGGGTGGGGACAAGAAGAGTTTATCCCATCAAACTGCTTGAATGACCTAGTTTTGAGCAGCAGGATTAATGTCTAAAACTTTTGGGTGTTTTGTGTTTTCAGTCATACTCCAGGCTGCAGCTGGCTCAGGAAATTCAACGCAAACACAAGATCTTAATACTGCTATACTGAGAAACACAGAGAGTCATATGGAGCTGACAGGCTTGACCATTATTATGTGAGGCCACCTGACAATGGTTTGAATCTAATAGACATTTGCTTATATTTAATAGTTACACACTACAGGTTTACGCAATGACATACAACATACATTTCATGCATGTGCCACTGTATGACATACCTGATCGCCAGTCAGTAAGCGGCTGCCAAAGCTGCTCCACTCCAGCAGTGTAATGCAGGCTGCATGTATGCTAGGAAGGACTGTTTGATCTCCTGATGGGTGTGTCAGCAACATGACCTCTCCATTCTCCCAGCCCAGTGCCAACACTGGCTTTGTGGGATGCCAGCGCAGCACTGTGGGCTGGTGTGGACGTTCAACATGGCAGCTCTCCACATGTTCACCCTGCATATGGACAAGGTTTTTAAACAATTCCCACACACTGGAGATATACCTTGCAGATAACAGGTTGGACCACCTATTGCTTTCAGAACTGCTGTATTTCTTTAAGATTCCTAAAGGATACTGGTTTGACATAAGAGTATCACACAGTTGCTGCAAATTTGTCAGCAAAACACAGAAATGTCATGTGTTAAAATTCCTGGTAGATAACTAGTATCTTAAAATACTCAGACATGCCCTTCTGATGTGAAGAAAAATGCCAAGTTCAAAGTCACCTCAATGGTATCTTATTTTTTCTGATGCTCAGATTGAACTTCAGCATGTGGTCTTGACCATATTTACAAATCAAAATACATTGAGTTGCCATAATGTGATCGACTGATGGGGTTCACAAGCAGTTAATCAGGAGTAACTAATAAAGTGGCAGGTAAGTGTATGATCTTTTTCTCTGCCTCATTGCATCTTCACAGTCCAGTGTTCACCTGCTGCAGATAAAGGTCTACATTCCCTCCAGTAGTGGGGCAGCTTGAGGCCACAGCCAGTACAGGAAGAGCCGGGTGCCAGGTCAAGAGAGAGGGCACAGCACTGATTTCAGGAGCCTCAATACGGTGGTCAAAATACACCGCCATGTCTTCGGTGCTCCACTCTAAGTAAAAAAGGAAATAAAGAGAGAACATGACATGGAGTAAGACATGGTTGTTATTCATTATTCTTTAAACATTTCCCTCTTTTGCTGTGCAGCAATTTGCTGTAGCGGTCTGGCCATTTACTGTTTAATACGATTCTCGTTAATCACCGGCTAGTAAACACTTAATTCATAATTTAAGCAGTGAATAACTATAGATTCGCCGTAATGGCCAGCACCTAAATGGAACACTAAAATGCTTAGCTTTAGCCGCTAACGTTAGCTGCGCTAGCCAAAGTTAGCATTGTTAACCCTTACAGCCGTAGAATGGGCTTAGCTGTTTCTGTTACATTACACTCACCTAACTGTCGTCTTCACTCTAATGCCAAGTTTAGTTGTTGAAACTAGAAACAGCCTAAAACAACAAACGTAACATACAGTGTTGCTATATAACCAACACCGTAAGCGTAAAGCGTCTCTTCTAGTTGCCCCTGACAACCTCGACGGCTGGACAGGAAGAGGGATTACGAAAAACAACGAGCACATGCCGAGTTCTATCGAAACTCCTGTTAGAATTGAACATGTCTGAAAACATGGACAGTTGGAAAGGAGGACAGAAGTAAAGATGTTCTTTACTGAAAATAACATTGATTCAGTTAATATTTTCTATAATTTAAATCAAACATTTCAAACATATTAAGATTTTGCACATTTTCCTCACAAAACTGTTTTCTGGTTTTGTACAGTGTGCAAAAAGTTACAAAGTTTATGTTTTCAAGCTTATACCTGACCAACAACTTTGGAACTGGTTAAATCTCATTCTTATTTTATTAATATTCACTACAAGCTGTTTGCTACTGCTAGGTAAGACAAAACATTTTAATTTTTCCGTACCATTTAATTCCTTACCTAGATCACTCCTACTAAAATGTATAAACAAATACCTATTTTAAAATGTTTCAATGCTTGGGAACACACAGATGAGCACATTTATTGCAAAAGAGGAAGTGGTAGTAGTAGTATTTCTGTTATTTCTGAATGCACGTGAAAATGCACAGGATGTCCTTTGCAAACAGACAGAGGGAGAGTTATGCCATACAGGAAAGAGGACAAAAGGATATCCTCAACATGTACTATTTTATTTGTGGCAAAAATTGTGACAAAATGGCAACATATTTTCCACTGAATCAATATTTCATCTGTTTCATTATATACCGTATATATGCTGTATATGAACAATGCTATATTCTGAAATGTGCTTGTGACCTAGGAATGTAGAAAGACACAAAGAAACATGTAAGAGATTCTGTGCCCTCTTTTCAAGCAGCCCTTTAGCTTAAAGAACATTTTTATTGCCATTACCTCCAGACGAGCCCTTCTTGCTGCAAGTATTAATTCCAGGGGGCTCCAAACTCTACTTCTCAGGCTCTGTGAGGACCAGTGCATAGATGGGGTAAGGTAAACCCCAATCACATCACAGAAACTACAATTTTTCATTGTTTATTCTTGATGTCGTGATCATGATTCCAGACTAGGAGCTTGTAGCTGTTTTTTGAGGCTTTTATCAACCAGCACCAGACTCTGTACAGCCAGACTGCGACAATCTGCATCAGGGTCTCCTTCAGCAACATCTGTGAATTCAAACACCACAAAAACAACTTTAATATGCGTCTGTGCTGCATAAATGTGTCTGTGCTGCATAATCCTGGCATTTTCTTTGCACAAGCCTCAATATCACTTGCTGCCACATGAGGGTACTTTTAGAGGACTTTAAAAAGGAAAAAGGTCCAGCTGACCATAAGCCAATCACGTCACGGATTGTCTTTGTAGGACAGGATATCCTGGTTCCTCATCTTCTTCCCAGAAATTGAGTCCAGCTGTGGATGGATGTACAGTATGTTTGTGTGTCTGTGGATATGAGTAACTCAGGGAACATCCTGACATATGCAGGATGACATTATGCAGGTGTGATTCCATTTACAAGAAACATGCCTTTTAGGGTCCATTTATTATTAGAAACATACATATATATATATATATATATAAGCGAATATATATATATATATATATATATATATATATTCGCTTTACCGGAGCAATGTTGCTGTTGCTTACGCCTGTCTTCATATAAAACAAATCACTTACTACTTGCAGCGTGGGAATGTTGCTGGGCAACACAAGATCTAGACAATGTTATACTGACAAAAAGAGGAAGAGTTATGTGGAGATAGACTTAATAGACTTAATCACCAATGAGTGAATTTGACATTTGTTTACATTTGTTTATATTTAAAAGTTACACACTACAGATTAAAATTTGAAAGTACTGACTAATGGGCAGCAGTGGATCAGTGGTGGAGTGAGTCATCTTTCACTGGGAGTGTAAGAATGGGTATGGAAGATGCATGACAGAGAAAGCACTGCATATAGATGTGCTGTGTGAATGGGTGTGAACTGGTGCATGGCAAAAATTCTAGTGTAAGTCCCTTTAAATGGTGATCAAAACTAGAAAAGCACTATATACAGTATATACAGACTGTCTGATGAAATGTGTTTTTACCTGCCAGCCAAGTTCTGGTCTCGAACAGCTGATCACTGAGGTCCAACAGCAGGTTTTGACTTGGCATGCTCAGAAACACAGAGCAGACAGCAAAGAGGACACCTCGTCTCACCATCCTTTAAAACAGATAAATCAAAGGTTATAGCTCAGACTGAAATAAAGAAAAATTGACAACAGAACACACTGATATGCATTACATACTTACTGGTCAGTGTGATAGCGCACTGCCCACACAAAGTCAAGCAAAGCACGACCCATCTGTGCAGCTATCTGAATAAGAAAAAGTACACAAGGTTAACAACTGCAATATTTTGATACCTGAATGTACTGAGGTGTACACTGATCATGTGTTGTATAGAAAATAATTGAAACTACTCATTTTAAATCACTTTGCTAATAGTTTAGGTCATTCAATGAGGTCATCATAGCATGAACAATTAAAAAGAAATACTGGAGCATTGACTGCCAAATGCATGAAGAGGCCCAGGGTGTGGATCATCCTTCCCAGTACCAAGTGGTCACCACCCAACAAGTCAAATGTCACTTGAGGCCTAGCAGAAAACAATTTAAAAAAAATCAAAGTGTAAACAGTAAATTAAAAAATGTTAATCTTTTTGAGTTTGCAGAGAAGAATACACTTACTTGTCATAATTCTTGAGCAGTGGAAAAAAGAAGTGTCCCGCAACAGGTGCAAAGCGGTTAGGGACAGCCTTAGCTGAAGGTTGAGTGGTGCCCTTTAGAAGATAATAATATGTAAAGGTTAGGAATAAGAGTATACTCACACTCTGAAAGGTGTTTCCTCTTTCAGTACCTTACTGAGGCGTTTGGTCTTGCTTTTAATCCTTTTCTCTACTACTTGTTGCCAGTGGAGAGGGTTGTCATCAGGGTATGGAGTCAAATCAGTGCTGTAAACAGTGCTCACAGGTGAATCTCTCTTTGCAGTGAGTGGCTTAGAAAGTTCCTGAGCTGCCAGAGCAAGGACCTAATAAACAAAAAAAAAATACCAAAGCACAATTAGAACACACACAATAAATTAATGAGATCAAAACAATCAATTAATTTATTAGGTGATGTGCCCAGCCATTATCAAAGGAAATTAAGCTGTTATTTTTACCTCCAAGATATCCAGTCGCTGGCGAAGACTGTAGTTCAAGGAATAAAACTCTGTTGTCAAATACTGAGTCACCTATCATAAAGTACAAAGAGATAAAGAAAGACAGAATGGGTGATTAAAAACTGAGATGAAAGCTTTATGGGTAAACAGTGCTGTAAATTGAGAGTGTGGTCATACAGGGATACAGTCATTGACAGTGAGAGCCACCATAGTTGCCTGTCTGAGACTCAGGAAGTGAGTTATATTGTATTTATCCTCCATGTGAAGCAGTACTTTGGTCAGCTGGACACTGATCTGAAATTGAAATGATAAATAAATATGTACAACTGAAAAGTAAACTGTAATACTGTCTCTAAGAAAAAGCTGTATCGACAGTATCATCAGAAATGCAAAAGGACATATTGAAATCAATTGTTGATTTTACTTTTGGTATGTTTCAGAACTGTGTCATACCTCTCTGGCTGCAAAGACGTTTTTCCTCACAAGACTCTCAGCAACCTTCAAACTGAGCTCCACACGCACTGGGTCTTCAGACAACATTAGAGCTGGACAAGTTGAGAGAAAAGGAAACACTGGTTAGAACAAGAGTCAGAATACTTAAAAACAGCTACACAAATGATCATTCAAGTCAAAGACATTAGCTCTGTGAAGCCGTACTTTCCAGACAGTCTCGAAGGTAGCAAGGTGGGGATGCTTGATTCATCTCTTGATCTCCAGACATATCATATGGAGTCAGCTCATCATCACTGGATCAAAAACTATATTAAGTTATCCATTCATGAAACATAAAAATGAAAAATACTTCAAATGCTATGCCCTCACTTGCACAGAACTTACCTATCCAGCTCGGAGTCTGGACTATTTTGTGGTGACTGAGGACCTGCTTTACTTTGAGATGATATATTCTGAGAACATGGAGTCTCTTCACTGGTCCTTTGAGGATTATCAACTCTGCAAATGACAGAATCCATTAAAGGAAATCAATACCAACAGATACAGTGACCAGGTTTTATGGGATTTGGCCAATTGCTCAGCATGGACATGACATGAAAGTGAAATAGAAAAGTTTTTGTCTTAGCACATACTCATTCACAGGCTCAGGCTCTGGTATATCACTGCTGTCGGCAGGAGTTATGACAGCAATCAGCTCTCGAGTTTCCTCATCGTGATCATACTACAACAAAGCACAATACAAAGTCAGACACGGGTATTAATGTATGATAATTTAAGTAATTAATCCAGTGTTTTGAAGCCAACTGGGCTGAATAAGCTACATTTTAGTTTTGTGCTAAGGACAAATCAACTGTACCTCAAACTTGAGCTTGGTTCCATTGATATTCATCCGTGCACTCAGGCACTCACCCACCACCATGCCCACACGCCTTATTTGCACCACATTGCTGTCCAGGTGGCTCTGCATGCCACCCAGCATACACTGAAGCAACTCTGAGAAAAAGTCACACACAAAAACCATGTAGTAAACGTTTGGTTTACAGTTTGGTTTTAGCCAATTTCTTAAAACCATACTACTACTGGTGCAGCTTTTGCCAAGTGAAAACCCAATAACTTTACTAATATATGGGAATAATTGTTTGCAAAAATTGCCAGTATCATACCTGAGTGTAAGCCCTGTAGCTCAGAGTCATTCAGCAGACTCACAGTCAACAATAAGGCCTTGCTAACATATAGTTGTTGCTCCAGAGGTGTGTGCTTCACTGCACTGGGATTAGCCCAGGCCTGGGACAAAGAGCGTAGCACCTTAAAAACCAAACACAAAAATGTAAAATCACCAGTATATTAATATTTTAACATCAGGTTCGTGATAAGACCATAGATTTACCTGTATGAGCAGTGGCCTCCGCTCTCTATCTGCTGCGAGGTAACCCAGAATAATTCTCAGGACTTGAGTCTAGGGAAAAAAAAAAAAAAACATACACTTGATGTGACACTGCATTTACAAGCAACACACCTTTCTTTCCTGTCACACTGTAAGACATCTTCTTACCTTATATTTATATTGTAGTAGGAGCAGTTTATGAGTGATGACGAACTGGGCCTTCTTATTTGTTAACACTAAATTTCCAATAATCCGTCCCAAAGCATCAGGCCTGAAAAATGACAGGACTTGTCTTGAATCACTAGAGGCAGTTAAACTGACAAGGACAGACTACCTGCTGTGAAAAGCATGATTGAAACTACATGCACCTTACCCACTGACAGCCTGCACCAGTCCAGTGAGTACACTCTCCATCCAACGCTGTGGAACATTCTCCAGCAGCTTCCAGCAAACCCTCTGCCACACCATGTCTGAGCGTGTGCAGGCAGACAGCTGAGGAGCCATAACTGCCAAGACAATATCTGAGAGGACAAAACCAAAAATTATTCTGTCACTGCATTAAAAAAAATAGTGTTCCATTCAATTCCTACAGAACCAGTGAAAGATAATTAGCAATAAATATTGATTAATATTAACCTTGCAGAACCAAGAAATGGTTAACAAACCTCTCTTAATGTCCGTGTTTTCTTAATGGTGAAATATATTGCATGGATATTTTCATGGTAGCAAAGCCTATAAAATTTCATTAACATTATTCAAGCCTCACACAAAATTGACTGCCTAATATTCACTCAACTTAACAAAATTACAATCACAGTATACCAGAACTCAATGTGACATCTTCCAGAATACAAACATACTGTAAAGTACAGAACATAAAATAATTTAGGCAAAAACTTCAAAACTGCATTGATTGGTGCATATTATGAGTAGGTCATTTGGCTTGCAGTTTTAATGTGGCAAAACTATAGGATGATACATGATAGAGAAAAATCTAATTTATATTTGCATACACAAAATAAGTAAACTCACCACTGTGTCCCTGGATACACACTTTCCCTAGTATCTCAGCCACAAACATTAAGGAGCAGTGTGTTCCATCTATCAGCAAACAAATTGAGATATTACAATTTACTCTGACACACACAATCTGTCATTATTGCTTGGAGATTATCAGATGTTTTCTCACTTCTGAGGGCTTGGCAGGTTCGCTCCAGGGCAGTGAGCATCTCTGTGGCAAATAACTGATAGTACTGCTGAGGAAGAAAGAGGGGCTTGTTGTTGGGATGTAATCTGTTGGCAGTGAGATCAGGCAGCGCCACTATACGCCCCAGTAGAGTCTCACGGAGCTGGGGGGAGTCAGAGGGAGCAGTTTCCAAACAGTGTGACCACAGCAGGTCAGCAAGGCGACCGCTCTGAAGGAACTTCTCTGTGATGCTGACCAGGTGGTCCAGATTTGTGCTGGGTCTGCAGAGAAGAGACTATCACAGTAAATCTATCACAGACAAAATAATAAAAATGCCTTGGATCTTTCTTCCATTAGCAGAGCCCACCTTAGCACTCCTATTCCCTCCATTAACACCAGCAGAGCCTGCTCTGGAGGGCCAGAGAGGAAAAGACGGTCCCATAACTCTGTGTTTTGGGCTGCCCTCATACTGTGCAGCCAATCTGCCTGAATATTGCTGACCAAGAACTGAAGAGTGCGAGTGTAGTGAGCTCTCTTGAACTCCTCCCGCTGAACTGAAGTGGTTGTGCTCTCTGGTCCATCATCTAAGTAAAAGTTGAGTGTTTGAAGAACAGCACTAATGTCTTTGTCATTTGAAGATGTAGTGAGTGTCCGAAAACACTGGGAGACCACTAGACGGACCTCAGCATTAGGAGTGAGTGAGTCCATCTTGAAAAAAGCAACAAAGCAATGGCTTCACCTCCTAGAAAAAGGCGTAACAGCAGACAGAACAATCTGAGAGTTTTAAACAACGTGGGTTATGAAGAATGTGAGCATATCAATTAAAATTTGTGTGTTTCAAGTCTTAATTGTGGCTAAAACCATTAAATTCACCATGCTCAAATAAATTCTGCTTTTGTGACATTCAATATCCCAAAGCATAAAAATCTAAATATAAGAATTACAATTGAAACAGAAGCTAGAATAGCTCAAATTTTCATCAACGAAGCGTTCACACATTAAGAAAGTAAATGAACGCACAACACTGCTGGAATTAGCTTAAACTATTTTCCTGCGTAAACGCACAAACCTTTCAAACATAAAATCTTGGATGTTTAACAGCGCGATATATGTTTGATACGTTCTTTTAACACAGAGATGAATGCAATTCGCAGGTCTGTGTCATCCTTCACATTTCACATGATAGCACCGCTGTGTCGCTTGCTAGTCTCACGTGTCCACCGCCAAAATACATCCGTGGTTAGTAATAATGGGACATTATGGTTCCGGACACATTCGTTCCGGTTGTTGGTTTATAGAACCTAAAGTTTTGACTTCCGTCAGAAACAAGAGGCAAACCATACAGTCACTGTTTACAGCAAAATGGAAAATAAATTGAGGTGTAAAGTTTAGGTAGGTTATTCAACAAATATTTACTCAGGGAACATCAATAAATTCCCGGTTTACAAACGTGACAGATTTACTTTAAACAGACACCAAATACACGTATGTTTTTTGTTTAGCGAGTGTCCAGTGCATCTTAAAATTCAATATTAAATAATAATAAAACACATTAATGTGATCTACTGAGCCTTGTGACTTGTATGTGACACGATTTGGCATTGGCTTTGTAATGACATGACGCATGGAAAAATTTGGTTTTAATATAAAGAGAGGCAATTAAATTATTTACCTAATATATAAGAAGCACTAAACCTGATTTTAAAAAATAATAACACAAAACACAGGTGTGCCCTCTTTGTCCAGGGGTGTATTACAGTTCAGCATTAGTTTGGTGTGTGTGTCATGTGATATGGAAGCATCTGAAAAAATAAAACATT
The DNA here is from genome assembly GCA_016785285.1 of Brachirus orientalis. Classification (NCBI taxonomy): domain Eukaryota; kingdom Metazoa; phylum Chordata; class Actinopteri; order Pleuronectiformes; family Soleidae; genus Brachirus; species Brachirus orientalis. The sequence goes on along the minus strand of JAFBJR010000078.1, from coordinate 5,210,111 downwards.
ATCCATATAAAATCTATCCATACAAAGGATTGTGTCCTGTTTGTCTAATGTTGTAATAAATTTTTGATTTAAGCATGGGGTAACAGAGTCACATGATTGGTTGTCACCTCAAGTTTTCAAAACACATAGACATCCAATATGCAGACACATGGTAAAATAAAGACAAAACACACATTCCTTTTTATTTCCATTTATTTGTCTAATCTTTATTTCACTGCTTACCTTTAAATGTTCTCCGTTTACAGTGACTGAAATTCTACATCCCCAATATCAGTTACAATTAGATCATTAGGAGGGTTTCAAAAATAATATACAGCTGTAAACAATACCGTTATAATTTATACATTTATCTCTGAAAATAGGAGTTAATTTAACTTTTATATGTCTTTTCTACAATATTCTCTTTTGATCTTCCCATGTCACAAAATGGCAAGCCATGCACTACTCCAGTAGTGACGTTTGTGCCTTGAGCAAACAGTCTTTGGACACTGGAAGTGACCGTGAGCGAGAGAGAGTGAGTACAGAAAAAATATTTATATTTACAGTTTATATTTCATTGTTATAATTTAACAAACTGACAGCCACATGGTCAGTGCTGTTGTAAGGGCTCATCATCAGGTAAGTTAGAGGCAAAGTTTGAGACAGAGGCACAGTGTTTGGACTAACAGGCAAGTTTCTCCTTTTTTTTCCATTTAGGGAACACTGAGAGTCTGTCAATTTATGATTGGTTTTTGAACAGTAAAGTGTTCCTACAAGTGTGATCATGGACCCTGATAGATAAAATCAGTATTAGTTTCAACATATGTCTTTGGTCATTTTGAAAGCAGGAGTTAAAAATGGAGATATTGGTCTGGTTAGTACAATCACCTTCAGCTCTGTTAGAAGGGAATGTTTGATTAGCTCTGTGTTCTCACCCACTGTCAACATCTGTTGCCAAACGTGTTAGTCCTCAAACTATCTGTCTAAAAGCTAACAATAACATGAACCAGGGAGAGAATTACCAGTAATATAATCTGCTGTGTTCAGGGTTTTTTTTCATCTAAATGCATAAAGGATGACACTCAAGAATTAAGCATTTAATCCATCAGGGGCAAACTTCCAGATACACTAAATGGCAAAATTGCTCAACTAAGCAAACCTGGATATGATGTTCTGCTTGTTGACATTATTCTTACAATGAACAACTCCACTGATGGATATCAAAGCATATGATTTATCAGTCAAACAGGTCAAATATCTGAATCAGAGAAGAACAACAATAATCTATGTCAATGCAGTACCTGACTCCTGGGAAGACAACGGTATAAAATGCAAATTCTGCCACATATCTTGTGTCACAACCCTGAAGAGCTCAGTTTTGTCAGCTTTATGGAAAAATGTGACAACCTGACAAAGACCATTTTGAGGTGACATTCAGGCAAAACCCAAGGACAATATCATTTCTCATTAAATGTCTCTTCATTCAATCAATTTTCTCTCTGTCAATTTGTGTTCTCCCCTTGTGGATTCAAAAATGTACAAATATATTTTCAGCAGAACAAATCACCAAGTGTGATGTTGTGTTTGTGTTGAATAATGAATAAATATCTGCATGTGATTTAAAACAAGAAATAAAGAAAAACAGACACTGTACACGCTACATGCTCGAGAAGAATACAGACAGCCATCTCTCAGCATAAGAAAAAGAAATCTTTTCTTTCCCGGCTATAAAAATACCTAGAATCTAGAGTGACTGTAGAAAACTTTTACATGTACAAGTCATTTACATCCAAGGCCATTTTTCCATGGAGTGGCAGGTGAAGAAGAGAAGTGAGATATGATTTAAAGGTGAAAAGGGTGAGTTTACCATACTGGTGCAAATGTCATGTGATTTGGACAAAAACAAGCTTCCTGGCTGTGAGTCCTTCCAGATATCTGGTAGGTCAATCCAACATGTGTCCAATTTCTGAGTCAGAAGGACATGTCCAGAAGTACTGAGGCTGCATAGTACCGATACACAGCATCATCCCAAAAATGCAGGTGCTGCTTAAGGAGAAATAAAGAGCAGGTTTGTTTTACCTACTTCTTACCAATGTCCACTTTCTTGTCAAGCATTATTGCTGCCAAAGTTTGCCGTCTTGAATATTGCAGATCAGTTCTGGAAAACAATTAAACTGGTCAATGGCCAGGGAAAAAGTTCATTTTAAACCAATCTCAAAACTTATGGTCTCATTTCTGTGGTGCTCATGAAACTTCCCATCACAATATGGCGTTATGAAAACAGTGTTTTTTTTCCCTCTGTACATACGGGTAGTTCGCATACAACACATCAGACATGACATTGCTGATGTGTCTGAAGCAACAAATCCAATATACTATCATCTTCACACCGGCCTTAAAATATATTCAATTTTACATTTGATCCCTTCATAATAAACAGTTTTATGAACAATAATAAAGAAATCAAAACAAATGTAGTGCAAAGTACAACCAACCATTTGATTCTTCACATGTAACCTCCCAAATGTCAGCATTTTTCAGTCATAGTTTCATTGTTACTGACAATAAATTTGTGCAGCAAATAAAAAAAGAATATTGATAACCTGAATCAGCTTGCTCTCTGTCAATTTCACTCAGCAAGAGAACACTAGGATCAGATGGGCTGTTCTTAGAAAAATAAAACTACATTTTCCAAAACCACTCATCAGTTTCCCTTACTGTCTAATTCAAGTGTCTGGTGTGTTGAGGTGGACATACAGTATATTTTGTGGTACAGTCAGTCAATATACATTTATTTAGATATCGAGAGGCTAATGGGAAATGTAGAAATTTTTCCATGTTTCCAGCCCACCTGAGCTCTGGGACCCTGTTTCATTGTAAAAATAAATGAGATGAAGCATATTATGAACCAGCCGACTCCTACATTTGGGAGACTGCAAATTTTAAAAACGACTGACATTTTTGTTGCAAATTCTAGTGTCTGTTTTTAAAATACAGAAAAAAAACCCAAAAAACTAACAAATACTCAAACACACAATATACCCTCTGGGCATTTCTCAATCCCTGAGAAATGTCCCTCACTTGGGTTTACTGGAAAAACAGGGCACAGTGTTATGGGGACTGGTAGGCAGCAAAGCAAGATTTTAATTTATTAAAGACAAATTCTACTTGTTTCCTGACCAGAGCTTCATACGGCTTTGTCTCTTATGAATAAACATGACTCAGCTTGGATCAGGGGGCCCAGCCCACTCAGTGAAGCGAGGCATGTATAATTAATATATCCTCTGATCACCTTTCATTTAAGGCCTTTAGGTATAATTGTTTTTCTAGCTCAGTCATACACTGTTTTTAGAGTGGGGTAATGTCGGTCTTTACTCTGAATGATACTGACCACTTGTACATATTTATACATTCATTCAAACGACAGGGGAGACTCAGGTCCCTCTAGCCAAATACATGGGAGTCACCAGAACCCAAGTGTTTTAAGGAGGGCACACATAACCTCAAAAGCAAACACAGACTTGAGGGATACCTAATTGTATATAGCTTATCTTTCACTGACATTCATGTTCTTAAAAACCGATTCTTCATTTTTGTATTGGGTGTGTAGGAGTTTGATGGAAGATTTTGGGTGCGCTGTGTTTTTGCTACCAAAATGATTTCAGATTTTTTTTTTCACATCATCTCTGGTTAGTATGTATGTCTCCAGCCTGTGGTGGACTTTTGGCTGAGTGGTGTCTATTTGACCTCAAGAATGGAGGGGTTGGATTCCATGATTGCCACAATGATTTTGTCAATGTAGTCCTGGAGTCTGTAGTTGATCTCCTCCTGTTTATGAACAGCCTCCATTAGCTGGAAATAAAGAAACAGATCAGTGGAGATAAAAAAAAAAAATACAGTAAGCCATTATTGTGTCAACCTTTTTTTTTTAATAAAAAAACCTACCTCTGTGCGAGATACAGAATTGATCTCAGCTGCCAGGGAGTCAGAGAAAGGGGCCGACATCAGGCTCTTGGCTCCCTGGATGCTCAAGTTGATAATCTGCCCATTTAACTCATCATTCTGCTCTTTCAGACTGCGGTTGTCCTGAAGAAGTCAAGGCAAATGCAAATGTATTACGAAGGTGCATGTAAAACTAATGCAGAGATTTTCGTCTTCACGTGTTATATAGGTTAGAAGAAAAGTGGCTGAGAACGTGAACAGATTTACAAGTGTGGAGAAAAGACTGAAAAAAAGTTTCTCTTCCAGTCTTCTGTTCAGGATGACACGCTAGAGTCATAGTTAGCATAACTCCTACTCATAAGCTGTAATGATATGAAATGATATGAAAACTAACCCTAACCCTTTATCAGCAATTCAGCCACTAACTCACGAGTAACTGCATCTGCTCCTACACTACATTTGGTTTGCTAGGTAGCTGAGATGTCTTTGTTCTGCAAAAAGCAACTCCCCTCAGTGCAAAAAACACTCAGAAATGCTCTGCCACAAATTCCTAAAGATAAGGAAATTAAGTAAAGATGATTTACAGAAAAAAGAGCAGTTCTCCTGTTGTGAGACTGCAGGTACCATTAATAGAGAAAGAGAATGAAAAGCAAGGGCAGAACTGTAGCTAAACCAGCTCTGTGCTTGTGTATAGTATGTCGTAATTGCGACCAAAACAGTGACAATGTCACTTCTTCACGTTTGTTAAACAAGAGGTTGAATACCAGTGTATTTGTGTTCATATTCTATCCAAACACTGATCACCAGCGACATTCACCTTCTTTGTTCTTCAAAAAGTGTGCATTTGCAAGTGAATGTGTGTATGTTTACAGGTGGCAGCATCCAGCATTTCAGAGCAGAAAATGTTGCAGAATTTTACATATTTTAAAATGTAATATTAACAGTGAGGGGCTTTGTTAATCACTCAAATTTAGCAAGGGGTTAGTAACACATTTTCCTGTGGGGTGAGGAAAAAGATAAACTTGCTTCACACACATTAAATATTGCAGGCTAGAAGCTACAGCATTCTTCCAACTCAAACAGTCTGATTAGAGCGATAGAATGAGAAAATGGCTGAGTGTTTGTAGAAAGACAGAGATAAGGAAATAATTCAGAGCAACTGTGCTACCTGTTTAAGTCGTCTGATCTCTTGCTCCAGTTCGGCTTCACGGGTGCGGGCCTGATACTCCTGCAGTCCTGCACCAGGTGTACGTCCTCTCTTTGATTCGGCCTCCAACTTGTATAGTTGTAGGTGCTCAAGCTGTTTGCGTAGGTCTTCAATAAGCTATGTGAGAAACCAATCAAGCAAAGTAGGTTTATAAAGTCATAAAGTTGTAAAGTTCATTTTATCATACAAAATGAAGGGTAAAGGACAGAAATAAATTTCAAGTAATGAAATTACTTCACCTCCTGCATACACTCCTTCTCCTTCTGGCTCTGATGGCGTTCATGGCTTAGCCTGTCACTCATCTTTCTGCGAGACTCAGTCTCATCATTTAGCCTGTCAGACATGGCTTCTGTCTCATCTTGAAGCTTCCTCTTTTCCTGGATATGAAAAAATAAGTGAGGGTGAAAAAATTCCAAGTGGAATAAAAAAAAAAAAAAAAAAAAAAAAAAAAACACAGACTAAACAGGAAATGAGATGTTATTGTTCTGACCTCCTCTAGTCTCTCAATATTTGCTCGTAGACAAGGAACACAGGATCGTAGCTCGCTGTTTTCCTCATCCAGCTGCTGCAGCCTGAAAAACAAACAAATGTTTAGCACTTTCATGTCAAAAAGCTGCAGAACAAACACAAAGTAGCAACAGACGTAAAGTATCTACACTGCTTATTTTATGTATATTGACAATATTGTGCCCGATAAAATAGCTTATAATCAGTGGCAGATGTTGCCAGTAGGTGGCAGTATGGACGTACTTTCCTGCCAGTAAATGATGGCATCACTATAAGTACATGTGACTACAATGGATCATTAAAACAAACACAGCACTACATGAGCAAATCATAATCTCATACTGACTGGTTTTGACATCAATAGCCATTTAAATTGAAAATGTACATTTTGACAATGGTAGACCTAAATGGCTTGTAACAATAGGATTTTATTGATTTTTTACGTTTGAAAATAATAAAATAGAGTGCAGAACTGAACTGAATATATATCAATACCCAGTGACACGGGCAAATTTTATACAATAAATACACATTGATTTTGAATTTAAATGCTGTCACCAAAAATTCACCTGGCCTGCAGGTTTTCCAGCTCCAGTCCTCTCTCCCTCTCCAGCTTGCTCAGGGCCTCCTTGTGGCGACGGGTCTCCTGCTGCAGTTGCTCATCAGCATGGAGTTCCTGCTCCTTCAGTTGTTCCTCCAGGGCATTGGCCCGATGTACCAGCTGAAGGTTCTCCTGGCGCAGCCGCGAATGCTGCTCTCCCGAGGCCTCAGACTCCTTCTCCAGCTCTGCCACTCGACGCTCAAGGAGGAGCACCTTGAAAAATTAGGAAGAATGTCATGATTGAAGGAGAAATTATAGAATATTAAAGAGTTTACCGGTAACAGTTGCAGTAAATTGGGGAATTCGAAGGCAGGTCTTTTTTTTTGTTAACTTTGTCACCTTGTCTGTGATGTCATTGTCAGCCATCTCTAAGATATCCCGCGTTAGGTCACTCATGGTATCCAGAGTCATTGAGCTGTTCTGGAGGAGATGTCTGCAAGTGCACAGGAAAATGCATGTAAATTCCTGTTTAATAAATGTGATTTGTTTATGCCAAACACAACTAATACATTTAAACTAGCAATATGAGGTACTGCCTAGAGAAATCAAATTTATTTTACCTGGCTACTTTCTTGCTGGACAGCCTCTTGCCAGCACTGGACAGGGAGGAAAAAACAACAGGAAAGACAATTACAAAGAGAAAAAGGACACCATCTCCTGATGGTCCTCTTATCCACCCCCCCCCCCCCCTTATCCCCCCCCCCCCCCCCTTCTAGTACTTCTACATTTCTGTACAACAGGTAAGCCAAAATATGTTCACTAACACTGGCAACCCTATACAAACACAGCAATGTTTATGCAGCATAATTATACACAAATACCAATCTAGGATTACGCGTGTTTAGTGAAAATGTAACTGATTTCATTATAGAAATGTTAAAAAATAAGTCTTGTAAATTTTTTAAGTTACACTACTGAAATGTTCAGAGCCATGCCCTGTCTTTACAAATGTGGTAAACAGACAAAATAGGATTTCAGAGTAATAAAGGTTTTGTAATAGAGCTACCAGACAGTAATCCTGGATCAGCACATTTGTTCAAAAGCAAATCTTTCAAAAAGCTTTACTCCACTACAAGCTAGTATTTTACAGCATGACGGTAGTGACGTGAAGAAAAAAAAAATACTGAAGCAGACATAACTCACCTGTGATACCTGTAGGTGGTGGTTTCGCATTTCAATAACCTTTCAAAAATGGACTAAACTGGTACTGAACCCATTTCCATACATGCATTGATAGTGTATGAGTGACAAATCAGTGTGGCAGACAGTTGGAGGGAACTAGCTAGCATTATGTACAACTTCCCTTGGACACATTCCCATCTATAGATGTGATATGCTAACACTGCAACTCACACACCAATGAAAAGACAGTGAGCAATAAATGGCCTTAAACAAACTCACAAAAGACACAGTAAAATATGTGCTTACATGTATTCTATAAAAAAAAAACCACACATACCATGTTGTTGCTACTCGAACACAGTATGCAGACATTAGGAAAGCACGACTATGCAGCACTGCAAACGCATTCACACAGCTTATAATCATTGTCAGTTGTGGACAATGTGTTACCTAGTCATCTCTAGGAAATTGAGACGAGTGGAGAGGTCCTCGAGACGACTTATTTGTTTGTGACACTGGCTACAGAAAAAGTCCAGCGCCTCCTCCCTGAGGAAGCTCTGAAAGCAGTCAGGGAGAGGAGCAGGTGCACTGGAAAGAGGAAAGAAGGAGGAAGAGGAGGAGGAAGTGGTAAGTGCAGGAGAAGGAAAAGGGGAAGTGGGGTGCACTCATGTGGAAAAGTAAACTTCTGAGGCCTCTGTTCACACTTGGTATTAATATGCATTTTAGATGTCATGTCAGCATGTCATCTGGTATTCTAATGCGTCTTGAGAGACCTCATGTCACTGAGACATGCTCGCTCTAAATTTTTAACGTCACACGTCATTTCTGTTTGCTACGGAAATTTATAATTTTGAGCCTGTCTTGACTACAGAACCTCATAGATGTCACACAATCCCATCACACAACCAATTTGACACGAAGCTATGCTGTTCAAATCGACAGACCTATATACCAGGCAATATGTCTGAGAACTTGTCTTTTCACTGCCAACATGGCTGTTGTCCTACAGAATGACAAAGCAGTCCAGAACAAGCAAATGGGAGAACATTTTATCAGATTACCAAAGGTCCTGAGAGATGGCAGAATTGGGCAACTGCCATATAACATGCTCAAAACAAGCATTGATGATGGAGTGTTGGGAAAACTCAAGCAACGGATTCTACTAGTGTAGTGATCATTTCATCTCAGGTACAGTACCCAACGCTTATTACCTTAAATGTTTTGTTGATTTTTACATACTTTTATTGTGATGTGCAAACATTCTCTGGAGTTGGATGTTGGGTTACCTCAGGTCTGTAATCATTTCTGCTCCAACCATTTCCACACTCTTAAAAAGGAACTAGGCAGCATTCTAAGGGTCAGATACATTCAGTCCTTCAGGTTCTGTGATTCTCTGCTCAATCTTTGTAGTTTTTAAGTGTGCAGTCATCTCTGGCGACTTTAAACTGGCACTGGCACTGTTCATTTTTACAGAAGCTTTTCCTGCCACCATGGCCGTATTAACAAACCGAGTCATGTAACATATGCAGCACTACACATCTGCAGCACTACACAGATGTGAAAGGGAGTAATTGAGACATGAACTAGAGATTTGGGTGTAAACATTCTGAGGATGCAGAAGAGGCTGAATGAATTCTATTGCATTGTGTAGCTATACATTAAAAAACAAGTTATACTTGTATTTTATGTTATTTTATTTTAGGCTGATATCATTTTCACAGACAGACTTTCAATGTAGCCTAGGATGCATTTGCATTCACAGAGCTCAAACCTGTACTGAATGGCTGTATTAATACCAAGTCTGAACAGGGGCTATGATGCACAGGGTGTCAGTGAATTACACAGTGGAGTTTAACAAAATAACAGAGTGAGCACTTCGGTGGAAAGGAGATGTGAAAAAGGCTGTGCATTGTGGCCAAGATGTGTTTTCAGGGTAGTGGAAAGAAACAACATTCTAGAGGGAATGTGCTGATCTCTCTTATGTGCTGATAAGATTTGTTTCCCTGCTTCCAAGCAATCTTGTCTTTTTAACCATGTTGAAGAGCGCTCAAGGAACCTACAGAACCATTTCATTAAATATATACTGTAAATTTTCCAAAACGGTTAAAAATGAACAAATAAAAAAAAAAAACACATAGCAGTGAGTGTTTGTACCCTCTCCTCTACCAGCTAATCATAAATTCAGGAAGTGAGTCAGGTCTGAATTATGCAATAAACAGGCAGAGACTCTTGTTTATGTGGGCAGAAATGCAGACTTTAAGTGAGTGTCATTTGATGGTCATATGCACTTCACTGTTAGACATTCTTGTACAAAACAGAGGCAGCCCGTGTGTGTGGGCTTATTTAGTCAAAGTGCTATAATATGCAGATTGATAAATGAGCGGGTGTGTGTAGGCAACACTGCTACAGGCACCAACAATGGATTAAAACAGTGATGCATTAGCACTTGAGTGGGTGAATTTTTCTTTTCCTGCATGTGTGGTAATCTGTCATATATAATTTTAGTATAGCATCAAATAAAATAATTAAATTTAACTGTTATTTTTATGTATATGTATATTAAATGTTATTTGTATGTATATGTAGGTACATTTAACCTCCATTTACTTTTTTTGCTGTTCAAACAGTGGGGATAAACAGTGAGACTGTATTCAGTGATCAAGTTATTTTCATATAGTCACTGGACCAAAAGTTGGCAAATGACTGAAATATCATCCAAGTCGGAATTACATATTATTCTGCAGTGAGTCTCTGATGAAATCAGAGGAGAAGGGAGTTAATAGGACTAGAAAACAATAACAAGTGATATGTGCTACAAAGAGGAGAGTGTTGGCTGTATTATGTTGTTGGATAGACAGCCTGTGTCTGTACTATTACAAGTCAGGCAAAGCCTCTTAAAACACTCAAAATGTTTTAGTGAACCCAACAAAACATCTACAGTCTGTTTTGTTTTTCTTAGCAACAGAGGGCATCCTCAAGAGGAACACTTTAATAGTAAAACACTGACTTTTAAGCAGCTTTAAAATCACCTTTTATCAACATTTTCAATAAATCAACATCAGTGAAAAAGCTACTGAAATGTACTTTGTATTGACTGCATTTATCTCGCCCTTCACCAAGAAAAGGAGGCAGACAGGGTGGGAAGGACGTCCTCCAGATAGCTCTTATCATTGCTTGACCTCAGTGTCTTTGTTAAAAGAGAAACATTTTCCCTGAGTAACGCAAACAAGAGCATTTAGAGCCTGGACAATGAAGCTGAGAATGTAACTGTCACACCTCTTATCAGGAAGAGTGGTTAAAAAGAAATGTTGCAGTGTGGTGCAAATATATTCACATCAATTAAATGACCTTCTGGCTGTTGATTTCTGAAGGAGAAAAAGTCATTTCTGAAATAAAGAAAGAAACATGTACAATGTTTCAGAATGTTGTTATTTTGGAGGAGTGACATGCTCATACCTGGGTGACAGAAGTGAGGATCCATTGACCTCCTCAAGGGGCTGCACGAGAGGGGAGTCACCCTCCCTCTCTGTCCCATCCACGCTGCATTCCAATAACAACTCTGATGTATTACTTTCACCAAAATCCTCAAAGTGCTCCTCCTCCCCACCAATGACTGTAACCAGGGAGTGGTTATGGAGCTCAGAGTTGAGGGAAAACCTGAGGGAGGCAAGAATTGATCACACTTATTATGCATGTTCACTTGTTTAGAAGGCTCCAAACTGGTTCATGGAATGAAAACAAAAACCAGAAACCTTTGGTATTTCCCTAGGAACAAAAACAAAACCAGAAACTATATATATATTTTTAATGTTCAAAAACAGTATTTTTTTATTTAGAATAATGTAACTGGTTAATACTGTTATTTTTTCATTCTGTTTACAAGGACCTGTTGAGGTCCACTTCTTGTCATTCACTCAATGCATGAGAGAGCAGAGAGAAGCTTGACCCACAGCTTCACCTGCAGGCAACCAGAAGGTCTGTGCGGTGGTCTACCATTCTTGATTAACCATAAGAGGTAAACATTGTAATCTACCAATCTTAAGAAATGTTTGTTTAAGACACGATTCTGTTTGTGATGAACATTAAAGCAAATGTAAACAACTAGCTTTAACATTAAAGGCCTTTGAGCACTGGATACGTTGCTAATGTATGGGACAAAAGTGCAATTAAATTCAGATGTGAATTACGATGCATACCCTTCTATGCACATCATGCTTGATGATATGAATAGACTAATAGCTTCAATAACCAGTTTAAAATGTCCTAAAGCTACCTACCTATTTATGTCCTGAAGCTAAAATGGAACATTATTAACCAGTTCAGGAACAAAATTTTTTTGTTCTAACTGTTCTGGACTGTAAATTTTAAGGTGGAAACTAAAACCGGAAATGGTAAAATACTGTTTCTGTTCGGAAAAAAAATCTGGTTTGAAGCCCAGTTTGTTTATAAAACATATATAAATTAAGGACCAAGCTAACCTTAGATTTCGAGCAACAGGAAGAGCTTCTTGGCAACAAGCTTGGAAAAGGCTGGCTGAGAGTTGGGGTTTTTGACCTAGAAGCTTTTAAATGACTAGTAGAGCCTACTGTAAATCCCACAGAGGTACAATTAATCTCCCCTCCAGAAAAACAGATATCTGGATAAGTTAATCACTTCTCTTCAAATGTAATCTGTTAATTCATATAATCCCAAAGGCTGTTCTGACAGAAATAAAATATCTGGTGCCTTGCTGGTGATGCAAAACCACAATGGCAACAAATAACAAATATCAGAGGGGCCTTAATAGGGTCTGATGTGTTTCAAGACTACCTACATATTAAGAGAAATTCAATGACTTCAGATTTCATAAGAAGCTGGTTATCCTACACAACTCAACTGAAGAAATCTCAAATCCTGCTGTGAATGTGATACTTACAAGAACTCAAATTATTTGATCTTCATTTAACAGGAAAAACTTACTTACACACAGGATAAAGATAACCATATTTAGTCAGATGGAAACCATATTTATGGTTTCCATCTGACTAACCACTGCTTCAAATTACAACCTGAGAGGCTAAAAATCACTGTCCAAGGAGTAAGTACTTACCCTTTATCAAAGTTCTTACTACACTGCCCTATACTGAGGTCCCTCAAACAAAGGGATGGTGAAGAGCGAGAACGCATCTTTAAATGGCCTCTGCTGCCCTGGCGTACAAGCCGTGGAGCAACAGAAGTCAAAACTCCAGACAACCAGAGTGGAATCCTGAAATTTCACCAGCTGCACCGGTTTAAAACAAAAATATACACTTCCAGTTTGGAGGAAAAACAAGGGTTGGGTATTAACAAAATGGTTTTGGCTTTAAGTAGCTGCTGATCTGCAAGGTCACATGACTAATGGTGCATTGTCTTGGCCACCCAAAAGACTCAAGCCAGTACCAGAGAGGATTGACTTCGAGGGGGTTAATCAGATTTAAGGCTAAGCAATGGCCAACAGGCAGTCCTGCTGACGTTTCATGAACCAAATATGTGCGGGCACTTGGGTAAGACAGAGGAGGGCGGGGGAACTTAATCCTGTTAGATTCTTAATCCTCAGTTCAGTGCATATTCTCCTACATCAACTAACCAGTTTGAGGCTTCATGTTTCCAGCTGACCAGGCTCTGAGAAAAAAAAAATCAATTGTTTACTTATAGTCAAAAATCTCTTTAAGTAGTGACCTGTTTTTGATTGAAACACAAAGTAAAAGGTTTGTGAATGCCAAATATGCACATATTTCTTATACTAACTTGACTCAATTAAAAGATTGTCTGATATGGCCAATAATAAAATGGTAATGCTTTCATTCTAGTAGACAAACTTCAAGTTCTTGGTAAACACACTGTTGAAGTGAGAGTATATAGAGCTTGGAGTCATATAGTGAATTTGTTAGGTTCCAGTCAGCAGTAGACTGGTATGACTAACTCAAAGGGAGAGAATCAGATTAGACCATGCCACAGAAAGGGGAAAGGGAAAATAACAAAAAAAAAGCTAACTCAACACTTCCTGGAATTCAAAGATCAGTCATGGAATGGGAAGTCCAAACACATCCATGTCAGGCAGACTGTGCCAATCCGTCATCAAGAAGGAGAGACAGGTCACACAGTCAGCAGATAAAGTTGCTCTGTTTTGCGTTTCCTCTCCTGAGTTTGCACTAAAGGCTATTTCAACAAGAGCATTCACGGTCCTCATCAGCAGCCACTGCCATTCAAATAACCTTAAAGAAGCTCAATTATTTAACCAATTAAAATGAAAAAAATTCATACTGATACATCATTAGGGTCTGGTGTACACTATTAAATGTATATTATGTTCCTTCCATCCCATTTATCTGATGGAAATAAAAGATGACAGAGGGACAATAACACAGTTGGATACTGTTGTACCAAAGTGACTCTGTAAACAGTGGTCACAACACTGGAGCTGTAATAAAATCATGACTCAGGAAAAGGAAAAACATTTTTAAAAAGCTCCTGTCTAACCTTTCTGTTTTACCTTTGACAAAACCTGTGATACCTGTGATAATCAAAACTGGCTATTGTATCTGCCCATAATCATGTATATGGTGAGTAATTCATACTTGACAAAATATACATGTACATTCTAAATGTACTGTAGCACAATTTAAAAAGCCAAGTCTTCTGGTGATTAAGTGAAAAATTGACTCAGATTGGTAGCTGTATTATCACTTAAGTAGTAGTCAATAAAAAGAGACTTTGGAGAATTCAGTCCAAAGCAAATATAAACTGAAAATCCAGACAAGATTTGCAGATCTCAGTCTTTTTTCAGTCAATGCAAACAATATCCACTTTCAAACACAATACGAAAGAATGGGGGAATGAGTTTGTTTTTAAGATTACTTGTACTTACATTGTGTGCATTTCAAGTCTACACTGAATGAGCTTTCCTGTTCAGCTGCAGAGAAAATATCCACAGTGAATGTCACTGCAAAATGTGCCAAATTTTACCAGGTCCATTTAAAGGAAAATTAAAGAATGAGGAAAGAAATGCAAAAACATTGTGTTTGAGTTAATTCAAGACACTGGGTCAATAAAGTTGTCCCTATCTACTGCTTCAGTTTAATCTGCCTGTCTGCCGACGTAATCTAGAGTGATCCAGCAACGGGCACGCAATACTCATGAACTGTGTGATCAGTATAAAAGGCCATTTTAGGGCACATCCAGGACTCATCCTACACTGGAGATTAGATGCATAATGGCATATTATGTGGACAAAAGGCACTTTTCAACAGCAGTGATCTGGTTCTCATGAAAAATTATTGCAACCAATGAAGTATGACGAAGGTAATCCAGGGTCACAAGTCTTTCCCTCACCAAAAGTGAGTAGATGACGTACAGTATAGTTCTAGGAAGTATGAGAATATTGGTCAAAACTGAGAATGTGGATATGGCCAAAAGTCCAGTTTATACGCACCTATTTCCACCATCTTCGGCGTCATGCAGCGTGGCCTCAATGCCACTGTCTGTCTCCACATCCTCATGCATTTCAGGGGGTACGAGTGCCCCAGTATCCTCATCAGTGAAGGTCTCACACTCACTGTATGTGCTCTCAGAGCCCAGGTACGCACTGTCAGTCACCTCATTTTGCTGCAGTAACAGAAACAGAAAAATTACTTAACAGTGAGGAATAGTCTGCCATGCTGTAAGTGTACAATAAATGTTAATTTGAATATTTTACCAAAGTAGGTCTGCAACTTATGATTACTTTCATAATAGAGGTTGAAAAATGTTGATCAATGTTTCTCAAACCTTGGAATGATTCTCAAATGTCTTGTTTTGTCAACAAACCAAAATTGATCAGTTTTAATGATTTTTGTTTGTTGTTTTGTTGTATGGAGCAAAAAAAACACAGAAAACATTCAGATTTGAGGTGGTGAACAATTGGAGAAAATGTTTTAATTATAAAAAACAAATTGACTAAATAATTATCAGAACACTTGATTTAGTCACAATTATCACTAGTTTCAGCCCTACACCAAGGTTAAAAAAGTACTATATACAAACTATAGTGGCTGCAGTTAATAAAGAATTATCAGATTAAAGTAATAACATGATTTTAAAAACAAATACAACAGTAACACAAATACATGGCAGTGGTCTTCACAGAGCTGTTAACACCATTCTACAAACAAACAAGATTCAAGATGAATTCATGAATTCAAAGTATACTTTCAAAAATATCTGTAGAATCAGTGTAAATGTCATTCATTTATAAGGCATAAAAATTCTAACACACGTATAGAGTCTGAAAAATGCAGGCATTCTAAAGACAGCCTATTTTCATTCTTCATGTCAGGCCAGCTGGTGGTGATGCCATTGCAACAACCCACAACAACCAAACAAGGCACAGAGCATAAACAGACCTTCGAGACAATCTGTTGTGATTCAGATGGCTGAAGAACCTGCTGCATCAACACCTCTAATTAAGAATTCAGATAAAATAAGCACAATATACCAAATGTTCAACACAAGACTTACCAAAAGAACATCTTAAGCTATCAGCAACTGGGGACAACTGGTATTGGAGTATAAAGCAGCAATAGACAGGCGAGTCATACTGGAAACCATACCATTATAAATGAAGCACCAGGAGTTGCAGGGCTCAGAGGGATGTCCAACATGCCCAGAACCATTCTCTACATCTGGCCTCACTGACAGGAAAGCTGGCCTGTCATGAAAGCCTCCTACTAACAACTAATAATGCTTCCTTACTCAGAGAGAGAGAGAGAGAGAGAGAGAGAGAGAGAGAGAGAGAGAGAGAGAGAGAGAGAGAGAGAGAGAGAGAGAGAGAGAGAGAGAGAGNNNAGAGAGAGAGAGAGAGAGAGAGAAAGAGAGAGAGAGAGAGAAAAGTGAGAGTATGTTGAAAACATGAAAAATACTCCCAACACCATGCTTAGCTTCACTGGGTGGTCAGAAGGGTGGAGACAGATGAAAAGTCCAAAGAGTAACAAGAAATCAGCTGTACTGCTCAATCAGCGACTGCCCCAAGTTAAAAAGACACACCATCAGTTGAGTAACAGCTTAATTTTTCCCGACCCAGTGTCGAAGTATAAATCATTAAGCCATCTTCTACATGTCCAATGCAGCACAATCAACAAGGCAACAGTACACATCACAGTATCCTGCCATAACTCTCTGACTATGTGCCAGCAGAAAGCTAACATAACATGCTGTAAAACTGCCAGAGATGTTTGGGAAGGACACTATTACAGCCATTACCTTTCAATATAGGAATTAAAATATGAGATGAGATGAATATATGCATGTCAGCAAATGGTTGAAAATATTTAACTAAGGAGGGAGGAAAAGGGGCAGGATTGGGCATTGCTTTTCTCTTATACCTTGCCTCAGCTCAACAACCTTTCCTTGCCTGTTTTGAAAGCAAACAGGGCTCGAACAGCACAGCCATTGACAGAGAGGAACCCTATTTTGCCAGAAAACTCAAGGGAAAAACAAGGCAATGGACACAGGTGTGGCAGCTAATTCGAACATACTCCAACTTCCCCAAAGCTATGCTTATGGGTTCCAGTAAACAGGAGTTACACCAACTAGAATATTTTGTGAAGAAATACAGCGTATATGACACTCAGTCTTCTGTAAGAAACGTCCAGTTTCTTATAAACTGTCTGATTAATGTACATTATCATTGTGAAAAAATGTAATGCAACCCAAACAAAACAAACATATTGGTATCACACATTAACACAGGAAAGGAACTTTAATTTGCAATTCATTATGCAGGTTATTTAACAACCACTGTACAATTTCACCGAGGAGTTTACAAATTAATGATATTCTTTTAACTGTCATATACAAAATGTTGTTATTTTTCTATATTCAACACATTTTCACAAGGTCTGCCTTTATGAGCTGAACGTATTAATGTGTAAAACAGCACTTACAACCTACACCATGAGAGGGTGCTAGTACTGTGAAATATACCACCCAAAAAGCAGCAGCAGAAGGCTGATGTACTTTGAGTGCACACAACTGCTGAGAAGTACAGAGGCCAGCAACAATTATGGTTAAAAATATAAGTTGCGTGCACAAGAGGAGACAAGAGTTCCATATATACCAACCACAATCCACACACTCATGTAAAACTTCATGCACAGACCAGCTGATCCAATATTTGTGAAAAAAACACTCAGAATTGTAGCCTGCCAGATGCTATTCTGTGTCAGCCAAACCAGGGTGTTCAGTCAGTGAAACATTCACAGAGAGGTAATGATAGCCCTGCAAGCCACTCTGTGAATTACAGTGGGAAGAGTGAGAGTGCACATGGAGTTCAGTCCGTGACCTCCACGCTGTAGTGTTGTTTAAACCAGTGGGAACTGGAGGCACAACAACTACACAGCTAAGAGAGAGACTAAGCCTCTTACAATGGGTCTTACCTCATCGTATTCCTCAGGACAGCCCACAGCTCCATCACCTGGACTGTAGTTAACATTGTAGAGTTGTGGCTCTGGACCTGCAGATATGAGAGGAAGACAGCTTTAATGTTTGCACAATAAACACAAAGTTAAACAGATAAGGAGGCTCGAACAAATATACGGCTAGTGTGTATGATGTAAATGCAAACAATGTCCTCTTTTTAAGTTTCACAGTCCATTAAACGCAACGTTTCGTAAAAATATCTATTTTTACTTGCTTACAGTTTTCTGACTTTTTGCCCACAAACTCATTTCATTATTACATTTATTACAACAGTGTAAAATACAAAGGTTCATAAACAAATAAAACTGAGAGAGCAGGTAAATAATTCAACAAAAATCTATTTCACAGGTTAATTTTCATAGAAATTAGTTTTCTATTTACATTTGTAACCTACATCTGATAATTAACAGGCCAATTATTAAAAATGTTTGCTTGAAAATTGTCATTTGTTTTAATCATCAAGCATACTTCTGTGCTTTCAACAAGTATATGATTTGCAATTTAATTTTTTGGATTTTTAAAAACATTAAATAGTAAGGAGAAAGTCAACAACTCGGATGCAAGTTCTATTCATGTTGAATTATTTTTTTTTTTAAATAATGTATTAAAATATTCAATTAACATTTGCTTTTTTGACTTCTCTCCATCCACCACATAACTGTGGTGCTTGACTGCTGAGATTTTGTGGAATGTATGATTTTTAAATTAAAATTAACATTTGTTTTGACAAAATGATATATCATGTGTTTACTCATTTATACACACAGCAAATATAATATGTAAAATGTGTCCTAAGTGTAATTTTCTGGTGTATTTCAAGTCAACAACCAAAGAATGACGAAACAATAACAAAATGTAACTTTTAAACTCAAGGGGTATAGCATTAAATGCAAGAAGGAAATGGACAAAACAAAAATACAAAAAAGGAAAGAGGCAACCTATGCGCAATTTTAATGTTTTAATACAGGCCACTGCTGAAAGCACTTATAGATAAGCAGTGTAACCTGAGACAGACAAACAAGATGGAGTCCCATCAGCCACCATGGCTCCTGTGTCTAGTAAACAGAGCTGTGAATCGTAGCCTATTGAGAGACTAAAACACAAACTGTGTTCTCCAAAGCTGCCAGTAGACCCAAGGGTTTTTACTCCCCATGCCCATTGCTATTGTGTCAAGACATACTGCAGGCTATTTAAGTGAAAGCATATTTGGTGAGTAGCACTGTGCAAAAGAAACTGGCCTCTGTTTGAAAACACACCTGCAGTTTCCTGGCCTGTCCACAAAATTTAAAAAGATGTATTTTTTTCGAAGAGCATTTTTTATATTCCACACATGCCAGAGCCACTACAGGGGACAAGGCATTTCCGTAGCTAGCAGGCCTGTTTTTTTATTAAAAGTACCTTTTCACAGACAAAGAGGGCCAAAATAAAAAAAAAATAAAAAAATAAGATGATGATGAAATGCATTAAAATTAAACTATGTCAGTGGTTCAGTTTAGTAAGAGCTTGAATGGTTGCACTGATTCAAGAGTGTAGTGCATTCAGCAATTCATTTGACTGTGATTGCTGATTGAATGGAAAATACCAGAGAGTCAAGCAAAAATGGTACACAAATATTGAACAAAGATGCAGGGCTGAACATATCACCATGGTCACATAATTTGTGCATGAGCCAAACAAGCCATCAAAACAGAGTTACTGACATGACCCAAGACTGCATTCTGTACATAATGTAGTAATTTATTTCTTGTTCACAAACTCTATTCATTTTAGATTGTGCCAACTGTGTTGTGAAACAGCTACTAACTAAAGATGTATGGTCCTATATAGTACAAGCCTGCTTAGCCTGTTTGACAACACATGTATACAAAATATCTGAGTTATATCACAGTGTTGCAACTAGTGACCTATAGAGAAAAAAGGGAGAAAGACAGGGGACATGGCAGAGTGAGGACAGTGAATAATTCAGTTGAATAGGACACTGTCCAATCCCATTCCTCTGTCACTCCTACACTCAAACCTCACCAATCAGCCCATGTGTCTGTGCATCTCATGCTTTCCAATGCATTACTTATTAATAGTCTGAGAAACTCGAGCTGTACAACCCAGAAAGCCTCAGGAAAGAGTTTCACAAATCAATACGCTGGGTGGATTGAGGTAAACATGCCATAATGTCATAGTGACATCACCATAACCTTAATTTAATGCCAGCACATTCAATTTGATGACTTCGATAGCTTACACAGTGAACATAGGTAAAATAGTGACATAGAAGAATGAGTGTCAACCTTCTGCACTCCAGTTTTACCTCATCTAAACTATAGATGTGAACACAGCCTGATGACAATATCTTTGGGCATCATGCCTAGGAGTGCGGGTAGGTGGGGGTGTGCTAGAAACTTCATGAAAGAATCTGTCAGGCAATAATTATGTTAATCACTAACTGAGGTGACACTTGGTCATAGGTTTACAGGGAATAACAATAACAAGGTGTGGTTATGTGTATACCAAGAAAAATGTAAAATTTAAACTGGAGTAAACACAGTTTTAGTTTTATATAAGTGAGTGCATATGATGATTTACCTCCATTGCTAATTGCCGAAATGCCACGGTGGAAGTCTTCAAAGCTGATCACTCCCAGCCCACTGGGATCCAGAAACTTGGTCAGATCCTTTACCTGCGAATATAAAAGTAACAGAATATTCAAATCTAATTTCATCACAGCCACAAGATAAAATGGGCTGCCTAGATGATGTCATAAACGATGTAAAGGGAAGTATTCTAAACAACGGAGAAAATGACTTAACCGTATGTATACCAACTACAGTGGAAAAGAATACCCCTGGCAGATGAATAAAGCAGAGAGTTATCTGACCATCAGAATAAGGTTACTTAATTCAGGTGACAGTTCAAGTGTTACATGATTTACTTGAAAGATGATTCGATGGCAAAAATTCACCAATAAAGCACTTCTAACCTGCAGTAGAAAAAGAGCTTTTGCAGATGTCAAGTGTTTCTTACTTTATTGGATTCAGGGCAATAGTGAGTTTACAAGGGTTTAAAACCGTGTGGAGGGTAATGTCTTTATACTCCATGTAATAGAAAAACAGTATGAGGAGAGAGGAATGTTTCTGATATTTTCTTACTCGGATCACAGAATAAATCCTGCATGCACATTCATAAATATGGAGCAAATATCACCTTTTCTGCACAGAAAAGCTGCTGCACTCAAGTGTTAAATGTGTTACATAAGTACACCTACATATTGTATATTTCTACTGCCAGTAACCTGGCAACAAGATAGTATGTGCTTTAGTAACTGCAGGATCTCAGATGGAAAAAAAAACCCACCGTAGCTGAGATCAACCTTTTTTTAAGATTAAATATCAATTCCGTATATTTATGAAATTATGCCCAGTAAAATCAGTACACAGAAAGCCTTCGCATATTGATTCCTTGGCATACTGCACCAGTTAATGCTTACTATCTTGATAGCTGTCTCTAAATATCTCACCTGTGAAACAAATAAGTTTGTGTATCTTCAGAATTACTTCATGCGATCAAATTCCATTTACACAAATAATAGACCTATTTAAATGCCGTCCATCACAAAATTATACTAACCTATTATTATGGTGTAATTTCAGGGATGTGTAACACAAAAAGTAGCTGGGAGGGATCCTGAGAGTATGTGGGGTGAGGTTTCTGTGCTACTGGATCACTTATTGCTTGGGAAAGCAAGCACACAAGGCAAACATGGTTCTTTCACTGAGACTTCTCTAATGTACACTGTATCTGTTACATGTAAAAACAAGTTGATTGGCTTAATAATGCTGATCTTTGACTCAGGAGACTGAGAGAACTGAAATTCCCACTAAAAAACCCTGTGTTTTATCACATGGGTGATGGGGAGGAAAGGCTGATGTCACAGAATGGTAGTTAAAACTGACGTAATAAGTTTAGCCACAGTAAAAGCTTTCTATGCTGCAAATGTGTGATGTACTCATGGCTGAAGGATGGCCTTTTTTAATAAGATGAAATTAAACTGAAGGTTTCTGTTTCACAGAGCAGCATGTCAGCATGCAAATACTCAGAAGCACCTCTGCTGAGAGAAGTGAGAAAATGATGTGTGAATGACGAATCAACTGAGCATCTGTGGTCCTGATGACATTTCTACTTTCTAACTATTATAATAAGCAAAAAATCAGGGCTGAAAGAATAATAATTTTCAAATCAAAAATCACAATTTGCACAGGCTGCAAATATTTTTCCTTTGTTGATTTTTTAATGTTCTAAAAATGTATTATAGGTTGGAATGTGAAATATTGGAAACTGTTTTCATCCTTAAGTTCTCATCCTTGCATTAGAGAGATTTAAATTAGTAGTTACTATTTTGCCAGAGTAATGTGGGAATGTACTCAAAATTTATATCAAAATTTATATTTCTAATTAAATTAATACAGGAGTGAAATGTAGAAATACTTTGACATCCAAAGGCAATCACAGCAGTATAAATCCACCATACTGTGGAAGCCATCTATAGCCTGTATCAGTTGTTCAGACTGTACAGAAGTGCAGGCCCTCAGTTCTGAGCAGAGACTGTTGGCTATTTCTAGGTCTGACCTAAATCTAAAGGTGGCTTTAATGTCAGTTGATTAAATTATTTAGCCCCAACAATCTGGAAAAGCCTGTGTATAGCTGTTCAACTGACAAACTGTCCCAATTTGAGAAAATTACTCAACACCTAGTTTTGGGTAAGTTTTTACCCTTTGAGTTAGAACATATAACTAAAGGTGTCATCATTGACAATGCATTGTGCAATCATATGCAAAGTTAAATTTAACTGTCAGTCCTTTTTCTTAGCAGAGCAGTGAAGGCACTGTGGTTTTTCTGTTTCCTCTATTTGTGTCTAATTGGTGCCGAGGCATGCCTGACCGCCTCCACACAAACCACTGTTGTGCATCACCCCATGGAGAAGAATACCCTTCGATGGGGTAGTTTCTCCTGGAGGGGATTTCTCAATTGCTCCTTAACAAAACTCCTACATCCATGATCATAAGTTTGTTGGGTTGGCAAAAAGAGGGCAAGAAAAAAAACGGCAGAATGATCTTTTAAAAGAAGAGAATCAAATACACTAATATGAACTTGAAAGCTAATCTTTCAGGGAAGGGGGCATTCCATTGTGGAATGTACACAGCACACAAAAGCAGCGGGTGAGGGGTGGGAGTGTGACCTAAGTAGGGTTGGGGGAAGTCGGCTGACAAGAGAGACTGCTCCACAATGCACTTCAGTATAGCTTTTGTGAATCAGAGTCAAAACCAGAGGTGGTTAGAAAGGGCTTCTTAGGGTCTGAATTCAAAAAATTGGTGCAAACCTACAGGGCATTTCACTTACATGGTAAAGATAACATAAGGCCACAATCGTTCAAGTGCTAATAAGTAATACAAATTAAATGGTTTCATAAAAATGACATATATTAATACACTGTATGTGTTAGATCTACTACTAAACCAGTTTCATAGTTGAGAAATATGAGAAATATATTTTAACCAAGAGTAATCAGTGAGACTTCTGAAGGGAGGGGGGGTATGGTTAAATCAGTCATTGTTTCCATGCACAGTCAAGTTGAGCTTTGGTTATAGCTTGACTATGCTGTTCAATTTGATTACTGCCCTGTCCCAGTATACAAGTTGAGACATATAGGGTCACGGGGATGCTGGGGCCTAATCCCAGCTGACATAGGGTGAAAGGCGGGGTATACCCTGAACAGGCCACTAGTCCATTGCAGGGCCACAGAGAGACAAACAACCATCTCAACCACTCTAAAATTCACACCTACAGGCAATTCAGCGTGTCCAATTGGCCTAATACCCAAATCTGCATGTTTTTGGACTGTGGGAAGAAGAAAAAACCCACGCAATCACGGAGAGAACATGCAAACTCCACATATTGAATCAAGTGCTTCTGCCTTTGCTCCATTTGGGGGCCCTAGTGAAGCAATTTGATACAATTTTTGCCAGACTAAGATGTTTGCATTGCTTCTCTATCCTGACTGCATTAAGCCTGTCTCTAGTACACCAGGGGTTTGTGATGAATTCCCTTATTTATTCTGAAGTTTCTGAAGTTTGCCAGGTGTCTTCTTCCCCCCAAAATCTAATGTCTTCTTTCCCCAAAAGTCCATTATGGTTGCTCTTTGAAATAAGAGTTCCTAAAGTGTATTTTGTCTTCTGCTTTAAGATTCTACATTACATGGTGCTCACATTCAAACCATACACAATGCCCTATCATGTATGTGTGTTTGAGCACTGGAATAATTATGAAGCAAAAGTTTGCATACCACAAGCACCTAAACATATAAATTATCTTCGTCAATACTTGTCTCTGACAGGTTGCTGTGACATTTGCCAGGAGTTATAGAACATACATACATACATACATACTATTAGCTATATAATTTCATAATAATAGAACACAAAAGTTTACTTAAAAATACACAGTGAACAAAGGTGCGAAGCTTGTATATTCAACAAAAGAAACCACGTGTATAACAATCAGAAAAAAAAAAGAGAGCACATCCATAAATGGTTTACAATCCAACAAGTGCAGTCTGACCTATGCAACTAAAATTGCACAGTGTTATTTTCCACCCACACACTGATATAATACCAGTACATATACAATTCAAATGTTTATGAATAAATTCTGATTCTGATTCTGATTCTATGGTCTACATTAAAATATCTCTGATCACAGCCACTCATAGATGAAGGTTATTCAAATCACTTTTATCTTAAGATGTCTGAAACACAAGGACAGTTTATGACAAGGCATAATGAAATATGAAAAGCACATTCATGTTCCAAAATGATATGAGAGGAGAAAAGCATTTGTTACTCCAACATTATGTCCAGGCCTCATTAGATCAGCTCTGACTTCCCCACTGATTATTGACTGTGGTTAATGAAACTAAAATCCTCTAAGATGTTATAAGTATTATATAACATTCCAGAAATTCTAAAGACATGTCAGACAGCAGCTTTTTCTATTTATTGTAAATTAAAAAACCAAACACTAATACATCTGCTCCTTGCTGATCACAAGAGGACAGAAATCTGAGAGGTCAAGATATTCCTGTAAGGACACAAATTAGCTTCAACAGAGCCCAGCAATCTGATAGCTAAACACAAAGAAATATGCAGAAGTAATCAATCAAAGAAACCGTAAAAGTTAGGACAATTAGGATAAGTTTACCAGATACCAGAGAGCAATGAATAACAGTAAAACGGACCACACCGATAAAACAAAATCTAATACCAATATCATGAAAATCTATCACTTTCAGTGCTGCCTAACCAAACAACAGATGGAAAAGATTTACATTAAACTAACATGACATCCCTCAAAACAAGGTCAGGGGAAGTTGGTGGAAGGCACCCAAACCATGAAGTCCCTCTGAGTCAGGGAAATACATTTTACTCGTAATCCCTAAAAATTCCCTGTCTGCGGGCCACAGATACCTACAACTAGACATGGGACAGCTTGGGGCAATAGAACTGTTTTGAACTGGGAGAGAGGGGATTAAAAGCATTAGTGAATCAGCACCACACTATGGAGCACCAACAAGTACCTATACACCGCAGAGGTCTTGTACAGCCTTGATCAAAAATAATTAAATACACAGGTTAATATTTTTCCAAATTCATTATGCTGGCTAAATCTACTTTACACAATTTAAAAAAAATACACACATTGTTTATGAACACTGTATACAATAGTAGGGCTTATTGAAGTACTAGATATAAGATGTTGAAAGGAACAGGCAAAGCATGCTCTTAGAAGCACAACTGACAGCTAAGTGTATTTCTTTTTCCAGTTAGGTGACATCATTGTTTGCATCTATTCCTCTACTGTTATTTGCATAGGGTGTGTTTAACAATTGGACTGGAAAATAAACTACTTTTACTAGTTTTTTTTTTACTTGTTTGTTTTTTTTAGGTTTACTGATTATTAAAATGGCTGATGGCATTCTTTGATTATTAGAATTTAGATTTTTTATTGTAAATCTAATAGCCAGTAAATTATTTTAAAAAAAACTGCTTAATTGCTTTGATGCACTACCACCTCCCTTGTTCGTTATCAGCACTGATGTCTCAAATAATATGCTGCCTCCAGCACTATCTGGCTGGTTTCAAGTCGAGAGTAAATGAAAGCTACTGTGTACACAGGCAAGTATTTAAGAACTTACAATGACGCAGCTTCAGTAGGTGAGCTAAACACTCAAAACTAAGGTAACCAATATTGCCAAAGTTGGAATAAACATAAAAAGCATCAACTCTGAAGTTTTATTTACTGTAAATATCCATATATAGGTCGAAAATGTTGATTAACAATCCCCATGATAACTAATAATTAGTGTCCCCTTGATTAGTGTTAGTGTAACCATTGGATACATACAAAAATCAGTTGTACCCGTCATATATTTAACTTGAAACTTTGTATTTGATTTTGGGTTCAAACCAAGACTATAACCAGAACCTTCCATCCCTAGGAGATTATAATTTAGTAGGTTTGAATTTTTCAGTAATAAATTTCTTATTCCACGTAGTTGAGGATCACACAGATGATCCAAACCACTGGATATGCAAATGTGTTTGACATTTGACATATGTAGTACCAGGCCTACCAGAACTCATTACAGCCAATATGACAGACACTTCAGTGATAACCCAAATTTAAACCCTTAAGCACTCACCAAATTCAGATGAGAAACTATACCAGGTTTCAGTTTGACAGTTTGCAGTGGTATTAGTCCAATCAATTACATGGGATGGTTAAAACAGCTTTGTGGGAAACACATTAGGCATTACAGAACAATACCTCTGCTTTATTACTACTCAAACTTTCTGCCCAGTTTAATAAACTGGGCTGAAATATATATACCAATATATATATATATATATATATATATATATATATATATATATATATACCAATTGTCTTATCTATATGAAAACTCAGTGCATTTCACAGTGATGTGTCACTAGAAATGATATTTTGCTCACTTCTGACCTTGCTTTTGGGGTTAACATAGGTTTGAATTCTAAACAATGTTATGTACTTCAAAGTAACATCAACCAGATGAATTTCAATTGACTGAATTATGCAGACTCCTCTCAGGGAGCTTTGTGAGCTTCAACAGAAAATCAATTAAAAATCATTTACACAAACTGAGCTTTATATGGTTTTACATAGCACTTGGCTCAGCATGCATTTCACAGTTACTGCCCAATCTAAAGTAGGAAAGCAAGAAGAAAAAAAGTTATCTCACCTGATCAGCCCCATAGGCAGCAGCAAACTCCATGAACTCCTCAATCCGAACAAAGCCATCTCCATCTTGGTCTAAAGCGTCGAATACAGCTTTTAGTGGGGAGACATCTTCCTCTCTTGTATTCTCTGCTGAAACCACTGGCAGTGAGTCATCTACCACCATCTTAGACAGTGAGAGTGTCTCCACATTTTGCTCACCAGTCCATCCAGCCTGCGTAGAACTGTTTAAGTCATGAACTGAAAATTCAAAAGAGGTTATTTCATGACAGTCTGATCCATCACGCTGGTTAGTGTCTATCGTGCTGCTGTCCTCCTCACTCTGTTCAGCTGCTGAATCAGGAACACTTCCACTCTCTAAATCCTCCTGTGGCTTCAAGTCCCAGGTTTCCTTGTCATTGACCTCATCAGCAGTGACGCACAAATCCAAAGCCATTGCCTCATTCTTCTGATTTTTTGCTTCTGAACCAATTTTGTCCTCCATCAAATCCTGAGACACACTCTCCACAGAGTAACACTCAGTGGTGAGGTCGCCCTGGATGAACACATCTTCAGCCAAAGACACAGTCAGTGATGAGGGCTCAGCTGACAAAACCAGAGCAACTGAGTCATTCTCACCTTGATGCTCAGATGTCGCATTTCTACTAACACCACCCTCAGCTTGTTGCACCTCTGACTCCTCTGTTGATAAATGTAAAGATGCACCTGTGGAGTTTACAGAGGCAGCAATGGCTGGGCGCAGGCTCAGACTGCTGTCAGAATCTGGAACTTCAAAATCCAACAGAGACACACATCCTGTGAAACACTCCAGTGATGTGCTCATGTGGTTTTCTGAGAAGGAGTGCTCAGGCAAGCCTTGCACAGTAGTGCTACTGGTTACAAGCAGGTCAGTCACTTGATCAGGGAATAAACCTTTGTCTCTGGTTTCAGGTGACCATGTGTCCATGCTCTGTGAGGGAGGGTGGCCTGCTTGCTCCACTTGTGACAGATCTAGCAGCTCCTCAGTGACACCCTGTGGGTTCAACTCACCTGAAGACTCAGTGGGGAGACAAGTGGGTTCACTTGAGAGAAAATCTAGCAACAAAAGTGAATCCCCTGTGTTGGTCTCGGGATACTGTACAGAAATCTTGGGTGGTGAGACAGGTTCACTGAGGCTTATTAGCTCACCCGGACCAGTTGTGGCATTTGAGCCCTGAAAGAGTTCCTCCTGTGCCAAATCTGGGTCCACACAAGCAGAGGTTTTTCCAACCACATGAGTGAGGTTGGGAGAAAATAACCATGATAAATTACAGTCACCGATGTCATCAGGTTCATCAGTTTTTTCTATGTAAGACAACTCCTCTAGATGAGTACTTTCGAGAGAAGCTTTAGGAAGTGTGGACTGGTCAGTGTCAAACTGGAAAAGTCCAAGTGAGAAATCAGAGATATTCATGAAGTTGCCTAACCCAACTGGGTTATCCTGAGAAACATGTGCTTCATCACTCTGATGGGATGTTTGCTCCCGGTTACTGTCTCTAAAATCCAAACCTGTCTGGCCACTTTTGTTTTGACAGAGCACATCTCTATTGTCTGAATCCAGAGTGTGAAATCCAACAGGAAATGTCTGCTCTGACTCCCACTGAGTGTGCCCCAAAGGGCCAGACAGAATTGTCGGCTCCATCTGTCCCTGTTATAAAGTTTGAGAAAAATGATGATGTCTTATCTCACTGCAGTCGTTATGACCCAGGTCTTCACATTTAATGCCATGTTGTTAAATGGCACTACACCTTTTGGGCGGAATCTTACGCTGTGCAGCAGCGTGAACTGACAACGTTAACGTATAAATGGATGTATAATTTCTGATAGTGACACTATAAATTCAAATGAACAAACTGCATTTGTTGTTTTGCCTCAGTGGTTGCCTCCTACATGTCGACAATAATCTAAACACAAAAAAATCACATTAATTTGTTTTCCTTGCTGCAAACAGACGTGATGTAGGTGTGTTGAGACTTACTATGTCCCTGTCATGGCATATCAACTCCTGGTTGATGTCAAATGTTTGAGCTTCGCCACATCCAGCCTCAAAATGCTTTATTTCAGTCGGACTGCTGCCAAACCATCGAAATAAAATCCCACCTTAGACAGATTTAATCCGCACAAATTACAGCGCCGGTGTTTGTCAACATTAGCTTGCTTAGCCGATTATCTCATCTTATCCGCGGCGAGTTAATTTGACGAGGCGAGAAAACCCGATATACTGTGACCGCCTCTGTGACCGGTCTGTAGCGTTAATGTTTATTCTCTTCTCGCAATGCGGTGAATTAACAATATCACCAAATGTGTCTGCTCAAATTAATTTAAGGTAGCAACCGAGGTTAGCTCCTCCTTCGAGCATCCCACTCCTATCGTGTCATTAGCCAGGGAGCCAGCTAACAGGCTAGCTAGCGAAATTAGCTCATTAGCTAGCTAACACCCCCTCCACCTTTTTCAATCAAATTCAACCTCGTGTTAACTTCAGTACTTCACCGCTTAAGGTGTATTTACATGGACAGTCGCTTCTGTGGTTGTCCAATATCGTGTCTTCATTTCGACGCCGCTTTCCGGTGATAATCCACCTGTGTCAGTGACAGGACAGGCCAGACGAGGGACGAGACGAAACGTCAAATTTCCTCCGTTTTTCTCTTTTCAAAAATGCACCTGTCTCACAGCGGCACCTCGTCCGCGCCCACAATGAAACCAAAATGGTGTTAGATTAGCTCGGCAAACTCCATAGTGTAGCAGTCAGTCCGATGTTGATCACAGTCAGGGAAAGGATCTCGCATCAGCATCAGCGGTGACCCATCCTCCTCCTCCTCCACATCATCCTCCTCCTCTTCTTCCAGCCGCATACACTCCACTGACGTTGCACGCAAGCGTACTAAACACCCCGCAGTATCATTTCTGGTGTCACATCAGCCAACAGCTGCTTTGTGATTTGTGGTTTTTGTGACATTAACCCGTGTTTATGAGACGCAGAAAGGCGACGAGTTTTCGAGGGAGCTGTCGCGTGGAAGAGATCCGAGTGTGGGTCTCCTCTTTCTCAATAGCACGTTATATGGATTTGGGGTGGGGAACGTGTGTTTTAAAAGTGTCAGTCACTTTTATATTCCATAAAAGACAGTACTATATTTTCCACAGCTCATATAGAAACAGGAGATTCAACATTTTTTGAAAAAACAGAAATTGTTCCATGATGGAGGGAAGTGTAATGTTTTGGCACCCCCATTTGACTAGTAATGGTATTGATTAACCTAAGATTTGAAGTACGGTAAAGGAAAAATCTATGGATCACATTTGGTACAATTTTCCTTTATTATCCATTTGTTTGTTTTATTCTTTCTTTATCTGCAACTTTGTGTTTAATTTGTGCTGCTGCCTGTCTTAGCAGGGTTGAAAAGAGGCTACTAATCTCACAAGGACTATTTACCCCTAACTGAATAAAGGGTAAATACAAGTACCGTACATACTTAACAACTCCAAATCACATGTTATATTCTCACAATTTCACAAGTAAAAAATAAAAAGGGGGAAACCCGGGAAAATACACTTAGTGTAATAATTCTTTTTTTTAATTCAGTCAAATTCTGCCACAGGTTCTGAACCCCAGCTGGGTATAGTCAAATTTAAACATGTCACTAACACTAAAATCAGCTGCTTTATCCTATGTGCATTTGAAGCTTCTACAGACATGGAAATGTGATTTTCTTATCTCCAAAAAATTGCAATGTAAGAGGGAGACTATTGTTTGAACATTAGTAAAACAAAAATGACTTTGAAACAAGCACTTTTTTCATTGAGTTTAATTAATAAATGAAAGCCAAATAGTACATGCATTTTATATGCAAAAAAATGTAGTGGGTGAAAAGGAACTCCTTTCTTTTCCATATTTATTTGTCTCTTTTGTTTTCAGATGACCAAAAACCTGAAAGAAAATAAGAAAGACAAGTGGTTTAATATACTGTATGTCATTCAAAACTTCTACATGACACAGTCTATAACTTGTCATTCTGTTTCTCCACATGGACCTCATACTACACCTCCTCCTACACACCTGGGTCAGGAGGAGAACAGGAGAGCCCATGTTCAGAGTTTAGCAGATTTAGAGGTGGCTATACCCAACAGCATGGAGACGTCATTGGCTGAGGTCAACCAAGCCCCACCATCAGCCACCAGGATGGCTCCAGTCACATATGAAGATACCCGGCTGGCAAGGAAAAGTGTGCAGTGGGCCATCTCTGTCTTGTTTCCTGCTCGCTGCAAAGGAATGGAGTTGAAATGACCAGCAGACTCCCCTTTTGGGCCACCTAAGATTTAAAGTTTACGAAAAAGCCCAAATCATTGTTTTACAGTTTAGTACATCAGACATTCAACTTATTTATAACTATCCTCTGCTTCTATGAGTTTATGTGCATGGTGGTCAAATGTTAATTTTTACCAAGTCTGCGGAATCCCTCTGTGCCAGAGATAGGCCCTGGAGCCACTGCATTGACTCTCACACCACTGGGCCCCCACTCCACAGCCAGGTGCTTGGTCATAGCATCTGGAGACACAGGTCATCATTAAATAAACATTAAAAGCATTAAAAGCTAGTCAAACAACAACAAAAAGCAACTAAACATGCTACATGGGTGTGGTAAATAATGTCATTTTGCGCTTCAATTTGGGGATCTAAAATATTAAGGTTTTGTCAACTTGTCTAACATTAGAACTCACCGTTTGCAGCCTTAGCAGAGCCAGCATGCACCTGCAGGCCCTGCCCCCTGTATCCAAGTGTTGCAGAGATGTTCACTATGCTGCCACCATGATCCTGCACACAGAAATGACGGAAGCATGTCAGTCAATAAGGTGAGTAAATTGGAGAGCAGAGACCACACATAAAGCTGTAGTGCATAACCTTTCAATGTAAACAAATGTTCAATATTGAATAGCGACATGAGCAGTGTTTTGACAACAAAACTTACACACAGGAGCTAAAATCCCATTCAGCAGGTTTTCTTAAATATTTATTGCCCTCTTTTGGTGAATAAGAGGAACTGCAGAAAATGAATCTTGACAGTGATCAACATCCCAATTCCTTCTCCTGACAGCACAGTATTCTCATTTATGTGGTAAAGAGTGGCAACCAAATTACTTCTTAATGTGAAGTTAAGAAAAATTGTATTTTTGAAATAAATAAAACTTGTATGTACCTTGAACCACTTCTCATAAACCACCTTGCTGGTGTTGAATGTACCCATAGTGTCAATCTCCATTACTGTCTTAAAAGCATTGAAGGAGAGTGAGGAGGCCGGGCAGAGAAAGTTTCCAGCAGCATCTGTCAAAACAATGACACTGATAAGCAAATTAAAATTATAAATTCCAATGCTAGGAAGGCAAAAGAGTTGACGTTTTGAATTAATGATTTTTGACTACATTATTAAAACTATAAATGCATTATTGAATCCATTAATAGAACATTGATCGCCATGCTTTTGATTTGACACCTAATCTTCTTGCAGTGATGTAATAGGGTGCAAAGAAAGAAGATAAAGAGACAGACAATATCAGAAAAGTTGATGATTAAACCAAAACCTTTCACACTTGACTTTGTTCAAGGAACATTTTAATATACCCACCCCATAGACACCATAAGGTGTATAGCATTTAGAATTTTGTTAGCAAAATGCATTGTAGTACGGCAACTAAATGGGTAAAACCACCAACTTTCACCACAAGCACCAACAGGTAACGTACTGTTAATAAGAATGTCAATACGACCAAACACTTTCAGAGTTTCATCCACAGCTGCTGAGATGCTCTCTGGCTGCCTCACATCTAAACACAAGGGGAGACAGCGGCGTCCTGATGCAGCAGAGAGCTTTTTTGCTGCCTAGGAAGACATACATATTTTCATATTTCACAGGACAAACAATGAGTGTAGGGCTGCAACTATAAATCGATTACTGCATTAAATGCTTTTAGTATTTATTTTTTAATAGTTAAAACAATGTGAAATATGTGAATATTCTTTGATTTCTCTGCTGCTCATAACATAATTTCAGTTTGTTGACAACATCATTTTGAGGTTTGGGAAATATCAATCAACTTTTTTTAACATTTTCTGACATGGACTAAACAACTAATGGACTAATTGAGAACATAATCAACAGATCAACTATGAATATAGTCGTTTGTCACGGCCTTGAGTGTTGGTTTTAAAAAAAGGTCTGTTATGGATGTTGTGCAAGTAGAATCACCTCTTTAAGCTTGTCCAAGTTCCTACTGGCAATCACTGTGTCACAGCCATGCCTGAGAAATTGAAGAGAAATGAGAAAAGTTGCACTGTACTGATATTAACATGAACACTTCACACAGCACAGGTGTGTATCAAAGGGAGACAGAGGGAGTTGAGTAATAAGTAGGACAAAGGGTGAGAAAATGAAATGTAGAACACAAGATCAAAAAGAGGATAAAGGTGACTGTTAAAGTCCACAAGTCTGACTGTCAGTGCTATAAATATCCAGGATATAAGGTCAGGTGACACTGATAAAAAGAAATACAGAGAAAACCGTTTTGCTCTATTAAAATTTTTGTGAATTATTTTAGCTACGACAGAAAAATGTAAAATTCACCCAAAAACATTCTCCCTTGAACGTTTAAAAAAAAGGACTGATATGCTGAAAAATTGTTCACTGGCTTATTTTTGCATTATACACTCAACAATCATTGTTAAGAAGGATGAACCTCCCTCTCACCTCATGAAGATTTCAGCAATCCTGAGTCCAATTCCAGATCCACCACCTGTGATAAAAGCAACTTGATCCCTGAAAAATAAAGCACAAATCCAGGTGACTTCCAACAGCTGTCAGCATGGTGAGAAATTAGAAAGAAGCAATCATGCACAAGAGCCAACAAAATACAGTTGTGGTAAATGAAATAAATCAATAATGGGGAGGCGGCACAAGTTTTTAATGCTCACATTAGTAAATCTGGACTGTAGATGTGTGTGTATGAAGTCAGACAGTCATCTGTAGCCACATCTTCGGGCAGCAGCTCTTCTTTTCTCTGTGGCTCTTCCATGCTAGTAAATCATACATATCAAATAAATGCTGTTACACTGGCATTACAATGTTACAGTGGCACTGACTGGATTGTGTGTACAAGAGTAGCCTAAAATCAATCTATCTAATTATGATTGTTTTAATTTTTATTTTCTGATTCATAAATTCAAATAAAAGCTTGAAAGAGTCTAATTATTACAATCACCTCTTATTATTTGGTTTTTAATGTTAAGATGTCAAATTAAGTGCATTAATGTTTGTGGTAAAAGAAAACTGTCATAATGTAACAATGGCTGCATTCCATGGATTATGGGTTTCTACGGCATTATATAACATTATAATGTTGATGTGAGTCACAATTATTCTGGTCTTCTGTTGGTAGCTGACATTTAATGCTGTTTTTGTTGCCTTTGGCCAAAATTGCTTAACTTAACACTAATGCTCTGTCTCCTCATATGCATTTTGTGTCTACACGGCATGTCAACATATAAACACTGCATGTCAACATATAAACTACAATAAACTATAAAATTCAGATAACAGGTCATACAAAAATGTCACTTTGGCAAATTCACTTTTGGATAAAATAAATAAAGGTCTTGTACATACAGCATCATTCATTATTTAGAGTACATAACTAAGCAAAAATCGGCTCATAAATTACAAAAAAATCGACTGATACCGATTATTTACAAAATAATAGCAGTAATACATGATGTAAAAATGTCTTAGACTTAGGGCAGAATAAAGTGGGATTATGATGTCCATGTACATTTACTTACGTGTGTCCAACTAAACATATACAGAAAGAGAAACTGATGTTGATTTAAAGCATCGTCAACACTCATCGTAAAGACAGCTACTGCTGTAGCTCTTTCCTATTGCTATAGCTAGCAGATAGTCGGGAGTTGAAGCTGCTGTTATCGTGTTACCTGCTGAAGAAAACAAGCTAGGTTTTGTAGTCCTGGGATAAAAAAAAAACCGTGCCACTGGTCTGAAACTCGACAGAAGTCTAAAAAAAGTGCCTTTACATTTATTTCTCTCGTGTCTTTTCCCGGCGTCAGGGTCTGGCTTTTTGCACATTGAACCTAACTTTTTTCGACATCATGGAATGATGTATTGTGGGACATGGAGTCTTCTTCCATGTTGATTTTTTTCAACAGCAACGCGGAAAAGTAGTGCGTTCACGGCCCGTGTCCGGGTAATCAAATGTAAGGTTTACAGTCAGTCTATAAATAATGAAGAAAATAGTGTATAAATAAAACAGTACAAACATTTCCAGATTCTTCCATTATAGGTACAGTATATCACATTTAGGAGTTTTTATTGATGAAAATTCCACTACCCATAAGTGTTTGTTTGTATAAACATGTTGGTAAATGTTTGTATAAGTGGCTTAAATTTGTGTATTTTTATTTTCGTCTTCTTTGAATTAAAATATTTTAAGCGATTAAGAGAGCTCTAAAGATTTAACAAAATTCTACTCCAGACTCGTGCAGCAATTATGTAGCACTGAAGTAAGCAGATAACATTGTTGTTACAATATTTTGTTTTAATTACCTATGAACAATCAACATAAGTCATAATTATTTTTACATTGATAAAAATCTGTGATTACCATGTTGACCATGAATGAGAAGCCTTATATTGTGTTTAAAAACAAACATAACATATGCCATTAAAATATGAGAAACAAAAGATAAAATCATATTTTTTCAAACATATTTTAATATATTTTAAATAGGATAATATTTATATTCATTTTATAATACATTAAAGTTTTTTTTAATGTATTATAGAATTTTAAAGTAAAAAAGAAAACCCAGTCACTGAAAGGCTCATCTCCAAAATCCATGATCTTCTAGGATGACGGTAAACTAACACTGAAATGAGTGAGGCTAATCATTGAACACTGGAGCAGAGGGTGGCCACTATTGATTTGCACTTTGGGATTTAGAGTTGGAAAAAGCCCTATGCAATAGATCCCTGAAAGACTTAGGGGAAGGATATTTTTCCTCAGCACTTAGAGTCTCCATGACTGCCAGCTACATGCTTGAGAGCATCAGAAATCTAAGATGAGAGCTTTTGTAACTTGATTTGTTTTTCAAGAGCTACGAGTGTACAGAACAGTAATAGGTGCACATTAAAATGATGCTTTGAAACACAGGTTTACCCTTGAATGACCGCAGATGCCAGCCCAGCCTGCACTCATTATAACCAGAAACCACCATTGTATATTTTTTCATACCATCTCATATTTTGACAATTATTGTTTTATGATAGTTGTATGGTGGAGCAGTAATTAGTGCTGAATGGTTACTTTACAATATATAGTAACCTGGAGCAGACTCAGGATGTAGTTGTACAGTATAAATTGACAACAAAAGAATAACAGGTCATGGTTTCTGAAGTGGATTACAAAATTGAGCCTGTAAAAAAAGTTTAAAAGACTAAATCAGCGTCTTCCGAAATAGAAAAACAACGTTTAATGCTTCTCAGCTCCCCAGCATTTGTATTTTAACGCTTGGCAGCCAGATGGCACAATAAATGTATGTTGGCATTTTCTGCCTTTATATCTATCAAACTCATTCACATTACTTGAAATGTGAAACTCCAGTGGAGCTGCAGAAGAATGACTCCCACTGGTTGTCTTTGTGGGCGTCAAATTTACTGAGATTGAATAATCACAT
The DNA here is from genome assembly GCA_016785285.1 of Brachirus orientalis. NCBI lineage: Eukaryota > Metazoa > Chordata > Actinopteri > Pleuronectiformes > Soleidae > Brachirus > Brachirus orientalis. The sequence continues at coordinate 5,173,208 of JAFBJR010000078.1, read as the reverse complement.
TTTCCAGTTGTCAGTGTGTGAGACATACTGTCTGTGCTCATGTAACATGATCAGAAACAACATTTTTTTGTCAAAGGCTATTGTATTTATTTATTTTTTTACTTTATTACATTCATTAAGGGCCAAACAATTACTGAAGATAATACATTGCTAACCTCACTAATGGTCTCTTTAATGACAATAACTTGATTTGGTTTGCTTTGATGAGACATTTGTCTAATGACCATAGTGCCACTCATGCCTTGTTTCAGCCAAAACAAAATGCTCAAACTAAATCTCACTTTTGTTATGTATTTGTTAGTCCTGTAGCTTTATTAAAGCCCACAAAAAAACCTCTTCTAGTGTTGTCAAAATCCTATGTCACATAAATATCTGCTCTGAGACAGGTCTTTGAGACAGACAAGACACTTTTAAATAAAAGATTTTTATTTTATTAACAAATTGGACTTTATGCACTTCCAGCAGTTCCACAGTGGGCTAAATCACAGTTCCTCCTAAAGATACACAAGACTCACATTTAAAAAGAGCTAATAGTCCATTCTCAAAGACTGCATGTTAAACTATTAAAAAAACAAATCCTGATACAGGAATATAATGTAGAAAATATTGCTATTATCAAGCAAACCAAAATCACAGACCGAGATGTTAACACAGAGGTAGGCAGGATACTTTTGGCATTACTGATCAACATTTTCCTCATAATCTTAATCAAGCACTCTGAGAGACAGCTACACTACTGCTCCGTGTCCATGATGGGGGAGATATTGACCAATCACAGGACAGTTCAGAAAGAGAGAGAGAGAGAGAGGCTGATCTACTAAGCTGATACAGTATGCATGCATTACAAAGCCCTTCAGTGGAAAGGTCTCTATTCCCTCAGGTTGTCTGTCAGTTATGAATCCAGTGTGTCTATGCAAATCTGATAGGAGAAGCCCAGGGCAGTGCCCTTCATCTCCAAAACATTAGTGCTGTCCCTTTCACACTAAATTTAGTAAGTATACCCTGGATTTTTGAACCCAGATTAATTCCATTGCCACCCCCATGTCACCCGTGTATAAAATGTGGTCATGGACACACTGGAACTGGAGTTGAAGGAAGGTAAAACCACCACCACCACAGTGGAGCTCAGTGACAATGTTACAGTGATAACTTTGTACTTTTTACTCGGTTTCCCCCTCTCCGTTGATTGTCCAATTGTTCTGATTGCTGAAATTAAAAGATACCGAATGAAGCAGAAGGCAGAAGAAATTAGTGCATTCATTCGGGGGTTTTGCTTTCCCGCTGTTAGTGCAGAAGCAGGTAAAACAACTCATATGCATCGCAGTCATTTGACTGGTAAAAAACCCATTTATCCTTAGGTTAGCATATATTTTAACAACCTATGGATGAGAATAAACAATCAGCACTAGAGATCTGGAGATCCTGCTTCCTGCATCTTTAAACTTATGTCTTAAATGTCCAGTATTCCCTGCTGCCTCAGAGGCCAGAGTAGCAAACCTACACACTCACAGCACTGCCTGTTGCTCCTGGGCTATGTCCACAATTTTGTGCTGGTCCTGTCTATGCAGCTTTGTTCTGGCCTTCTGCTGGAGGCTTTGACCTGCCAGTTTGTCCTTCCTCTTCCAGACCCACCAGCTTGCTGCTGACCTCCCACAGCTTGTGAGCCACCTCCTCATCCAGAGCCTGGGGTGCTGGTTCCTTTTCTGTCATTACATCATAGTAGCGTCCTGTCACACCCTCCACCTCATCAGACACAGCCAGGTAAACACTGGGCTGGGCCCCAAGTTCTGGGCTCTTCACCAAGAGGGAGAAAAATGGGCCTGAATTGGAGTTTGTGGAGACAACAGAGAGCTTTAAATGGTGTGACACTAATACTAAATGAAAATGAATTCATTAATATTGAGATCAAATAGTTGTTGCCTGCAGGATATGACTAATTGAGAAACTTTTGGCAAGATGTGAAATTTTATGATTTTCTACATTGTCTATAAATTATCTCAGTACCAAACAATTTTTCCCAACAGAGGATGATGTTTATTACCCCAGAGTGTATCATGTCATTAAAAATAAACCCTGTGCAGAGCAAAATAATGAATAAATAAATAATCAACTAATTCTCAAAATTAGTATGGGCATGTAGTAGCTTTTAATTTTTACTATTAATCATTTAAGAACATATTAATACCACTTTTAAATTACTGTATAGGACTCTGATTTGTGAGGGTGGTATTGCTACTTTCACTTCAATAAAAACTTTATGTGTAGGAATATTTCATAACAAAAAAATTGCTTGGGCATTTTTAATTGACCGAAATAAATTTTTTTTTACTGAGACCAGGCCAGAGAACAGAAACTGTGCTGACTGTTGCATATGCATTAGGCAATTGATTTCTCTAAATTCAGAATGCAGGATACTCACTGAGCACAGAGCTTGAGAACTGTGATTGGTGCAGGCTGGTGTACCTCCCAAGCTCCGTGGCAACAACGCCTGGGTGTACTGCATTCACTGTGACTCCTGTACCTGTTACAAACAAACACACACACACACACACACATACACACACATAACTGTTTAAAAATACATACCAATGGCCAATTACAAACAAGAACATGGACCATACTCCCTCCCACACATGCAACATGCAGTCGACTTGCCTTGTAATCGCTTGGCGAGCTCTCTGGTGAACAGAACATTGGCAAGCTTGCTCTGACAATACGCCTGCTTGGTATCAAACTTCTTTTTCTCCCAGTTCAAGTCCTCAAAGTCAATCTTTCCAATGATGTGGGCGAGTGAGGCCAGGTTGATAACTCTGCTTGGGGCGGACTCTTTCAACTTATCCAGGAGAAGATTTGTCAACAGGAAGTGGCCTAGAGGGGGGAAACTATCAGGTAGTCAGGTAATGATGAAGTAAAGGAGAGTTATGAGAGTTTAAAGACCACTAATGTTCCTACTGGTTAAATAACAGTCTGTCTTCATTGCCTTGTTTAACGCACCTAAGTGATTAACTCCAAACTGCATGTCAAAGCCATCCTCTGTCTTCCATGCCGGACATCTCATGATCCCTGCATTGTTAATCAGCACGTCTACTCTCTGCTCCTCTATAAAAGAAAAAAAACACATTATACAAACTGTTACTGACTCGCTTAATTTCTGTTACTGGGCACATATTTTCTTTCCCCTCACTTTGTTTAATTCTCTCTGCAAAATCTCGGATGGATTTCATGGAGGCCAGATCGAGGTGACAGGCATACACATGAGGATTCAGTGTTTTCCCTCGAATTTCTTTTGCAGCTGCCTCGCACTTATCCATGTCTCGACATCCCATAATGATCCGTCCTCCTAAGGATTTGTGATTGTGAAAAGGAGTGAGTCATTGTCATTTTTACAGCAAATCAGAGCGACTTTATGTTTTCTGCACACCTCTCTTGGCCAGCTCTTTGGCAGTCTCTTTGCCGATGCCTGTGTTGGCTCCTGTTATAACCACAGTCTTTTCAGTAATGGTAGCTTTACTGGGACACCGGCCTCCAGTCACATGATTCCTGCAGGATGAATTAAAGCAAATGGAGAGTGGTCTCATTTAAGCATGTGTTATGTAAAGATTTAACTTAATTTAAAATGAAATATCGGGCACAATGGCTAATTACCTAATGATATAATGATTACAGGTGTTTTTCATTAAAATGTAGCTATTTATATTTTTACAGGTGGTAGTGATAACATTAACGAGGGCTCTGTCCAGTTCATGTAGGGCAGTTTGACAGTGAGCCAGCATGCGCCACTGAAACTGGGGAAGGTGAATGGCATTCAGCCAACATTACTTTGACTATTTACACCTCTGCTTTCACTCTATGAAGATATCAGCTATGGAAATGGCCTATTTTTTTATCTGTAAGTGTCAAATAAATTGACCAAACAGCAAGTTTGAGATAATCCTTTCCTCAATAATAGAAATCCTGGATAAAATTAAGGGAAAAAAAGAATGAACAGGGGACAAAGACTATTCCAGTCAACACTCAGTAGTTTCTGAAATATTAATATGCCACATTCAAAGTCACTTCACTTACACCTTTCTTTCCCATTCTGATTCTCAGTTTAAACTTCACCAGATCTACCTGGCTGTATTAGGTTGCTGCCATGCTGATAAGTCAAGCAGATACTTAGATTAACAATAAGGTCAAGAGATGTATGAAAATATTTGAGCCTCATCTTCACCGGTGCGCATCATGTGGCTGTGGACATGACTTTGAGTCAACTTAAAAGTCACATAAATCATGTAAAGATGGAGAAAATAAATTCACAGGTTCACACTAGTACAGTGAAATTAAACCTTTTCAGTTTAATTGGTCCAATATAGTGCTGCAATGATTAATAAATTAATACATAGGTAATCAATTTTGTAAATGAATAGTCAACTATTTTATTCGGTTATCAAAAGTTTAATATTTTAATAATTAAAACAAGATTTGATAAAGAAATCATTAAAACTAAAAAATTTTGGTTTGTGGACAAGATATCTAAGAACATTATCATTTCTAGGTTTGGGAAACAAAAATCAACATTTTTCAATGATAAATCGAAAAATAATCAACAGATTAATGGATTATAAAAATAATCGTTTGTTGCAGCTCTAGTCTAAAATATTTTAAATGCTGCATTTGAGAAGCACATGCAACTGTAGAGCTGTGTCACGGTGTCGATTCATTAATTCACAGCCAATTAATTGGTGTCGCTGTGTTATCGCGTTTGTCAGCCTGGACTTCATGACGTTTCGTTTATTCGTATTAGTCCGAACAGTGAATAAAATTCAAAACAAAAAGTCACTTCATGATACAACGACAACAACTGCTTACACGTGAAGTGGAGTCACTCACTTTAGTAAAACAGCGCATCCACACACCGTGCCGAACACAGACACGGGTAAAATGTATTTACTCATGACTCCGGTATAATGTTGACGAATAAAGAAACCATGGAAATGAACAGAATCTTGTCTTCACAGCTGAGTCCACGAGAGGACAACTTCCTCTGCACAAGGTGACGGGCGCGTAGTTTTAACGTCATCAACTCTTTCTGACCAATCAAGAACAAAGAAAAAACCAACGGCATTATGGGAAACGTAGTTCTTTAAATACACAACACTTTTAGTGGTTTTGTTTGAATCTGAATATTAATTCAGATTCAAACAAATTGAATCTGAATTAACGTGGCAATCAAGTTTCATTATATTAAAGGGATATTTCAGTTTTTTTAAGCATGGCTGTTTTATAGACTATATATAGGTGGTATGAGGCACTGGTACATTATAAATGAACCACTGTGTGCACACCTGTTTCTGTGGACTGGTCCTGGGAGATGGATATACTTTCTCACTGATAACATGACTACAACAGGGACAAAGGAAAGACCAGAAACAGACCACTTAACAATGGTTAGACCAATAACAGAAGATAAAAGCATGTTTGCTGCTTTTTCTCACTGCTACACAGCCTTTATGGCTGGATACTCACTCCCTGCTTTGACCATAGAGAACATGAGCCATTGTTTATCATGGCACACGGGAGTAGTTAATCCATTGCTGTCTTATTATTAAGTTCAAATGTATTATTTTGAGACTTCAGTGTTTGAAATTTTTCATACTGATTTATCTGAGTGGCACAAATGTGCCCAAAAAAAGGCAACACTACCATGTCCTCCCAAGCTATAAACACTGATTGTCTCTTTAGGTGCAGAGGAGTGAGCAGTTTAAAACAATGAGTTTCTGTCAAAAAGGTTTCCTAATGGTGTTAAAGTGAGAAAAAGAGTAGATCACATTCTTAATAAGAGACCCTGCCTGTCTCTGTGCAAATGCTCCCTCACCCACCTACTTAAATGACACCGCAATTTCAGGAGCAGCAGGGATGCAAAGAGACAGAGGGAACTCTACATGAGGATGAACTGTGAAAAAGTGAGAAAACAAGGCCAACTTCTTACAAGAAGAGGTAGAAAACTTGAGGTGACACATAAAAGGTAAAAACTAGGACATGAGTGGTGTCTGAAGAAGTTAGCCCCCGCTCTCTTTGTTCTCAAGTCAGAGGTGTGTCCCTCTGGTGGGTTTGAGCATTTGGGCTCTCTGCTGTCATCCAACAGTGCTTGACCTTCTCTGTATGAGTTATGACAGCTCTGTTCCCACGATATCCTCCGAGGACAGTTGCTGCCTCGTCGCCTGCTAGTCGAGAATTGTGCAGTGTGACACACCCATATGTCTTTGAGGTGCAGGAGATGAGGCTATTTAATATCCATCCTGTCTTCTTGACAATGATAAAAACAGCCAGCAGGTCAAATTATTTTGTTTCAGAAGACAGGAGGATCATATTCCTGTGGTTTAATTCATCCTGTCATCCACACACTGGGCTGATGAGGAAAAGCTCAGATTTTGTTCTTGTTTCAGAATGGGAATACAGCCATGACTTGAATTTCAAGCATTTTGCCTGTTTTGTTTAAGACATTTCCAAATGAGTTTACACAATGTTGATTAAGGCTATCAGTTCCACACGCTCCAAATTTGTCAGTAATCCCATGTAGAATCTAATGTGTCTCCCAATGACATTCATTGACTGTGCACAGGAAGTGATTTGTTTCATGTCAAGACTGTTGGTAGCAAGGAGGAACCTGTTTTACTTTACTTTACTAGTAAAGTAAAACAGGTGTAAACGATTGGCATGTGTCTGAAAACACACCCATGAAAAGTTTTAGAAGAGGATTCTATTGCTTAAATACTGGATGTTTAGTTTGACAGAATAAATGATTCTTGTTTTAGTTATTACTCAAAATTCCTCATGAGGCAACCATAGTTACACAGTGGAGCTGGAGAGAGTTTTAAAAGAGTTAAAATCATTTCTGCTATGCAAAGACCACCATAGAGGTTCATTGCACAGTCCCACCATTAGGTGTCACTAATTATTACACTGAATCTTTTAAAACATAAATTGCCTCTTCAGTTATTCTCTGCTGGGTGACGTTAGAGGTCATGGGTTTAAAGTAGCAGAAAGTATCACAAAACAAGGAGGGATGATCTTGATGAATGATTTTTCACTGGGAGAAACTCACAAATCTTTCAAGCATATGCTGAGTGGTCAGTGATGTTAATGATGCTCTGAGGTTATCCCTGTTATGTCAACACTCCTTTTTTGCTCCAATCTGTTCTAGGTTGGCAGACTCATGTGGCAGGAGGCCTGCTGTTAGATATGTACAGAAACTACGGGCTGCCGTGCAGGACCATGAATTAATTGAAAATATTGCCTTGCTGTTAACTCATAGAGACAGTTGGCAAAGTCACTGTGCAAAGTACTTGAGGCCATAAGCTGTTGAATTATGCAAGAATAGTGGGGCAGCTTGTTCTTTGACCTTTCTATATAGTGATCATTGAACCCTGCCTTAATTCAGTGTTTGTGGTCTAATGTAACTGGTGTATTTTAGCTGCTTTTACACTAACACTAAACCATAAATCATCTATCTACCTTTTGTTTATAGCTTTTTTTATAGCTTTAAATCATGAAAACAATGCAGCAGGAAGCTATACAGTATATATATATATATATATATATATATATATATATATATATAGATTCCCATAACTATATATATATATATATATATATATATATATATATATATATATATATATATATATATATATATATATATATATATATATATATATATATATATATATATATAGATTCCCATAACTAGCACAAAATTGGCCATTTGATCAGGAACATCAAACATTTAACTAAACTGAATAAACTACATAAAGTTTAATAGAAGTAATGATCAGCAGATTTTAAAGGGGAAGCATGAAACTTATGCAACTATAGTTTGAAATGGGCACTGCAATTCAAACTCAAAACATTGGCAAGTGTTGTCTGTCCTCTTCCTCCTCCCCAGACGTTCCAGGTTGCCAGGTATCTTGAGGAACCAATCCCACATGAACTTAAAGTCAGCTCTTTAAGGGCCATACCACTTCTAAAGTATAAACATGAAAAGACTGTAAATTAAAAATGTGATTGTGACTGTACTGTCTGCACCATTATTTTCAGTCAAGCCAGTATTTCAGTATTTAACATGTGTCCTTAATCATTACTAAGACATTTCTCACATGTTAAACATTGATGTCTCACAGCAAGAAGGTCATTCATTGGACCAACAAACAAATATTGGCACCCAGATTGACTGAGTTTGACTGAGGGCCTTTCTGTGTGGAGTTTGCATCATGTTCTCCCTGTGATAGAGTTGCAACCTGCCAGCTGGGAGGATTGGCTCCAGCAGAAGCCAGGAAGGTTAAGAAGCATGAATCAAAAGATCCAAAGTGAGACTGTGCCTGCGGATACGCTGGTGTTTGGATAATAATATGGTCAGGCGCTAGGACCTGGGACACGTGAGCGTAATAGTTTGCCAGAGGGTGGAGACGGTAAACAATGAAGTGGCTGACTGGTGGGACAAGTGCCCCCCCAAATCCCCCCCCCCCAACCCATCACCATCACCTCCATCCCATCTCACAGTCCTGCTGGAACGACAGACCAAAGAGGCTGCGGGGCGCCGAGCTGAGTTCATGAGGGACATGTGGAATCATCCACGCAGACTGCACAGATTGGCTGTGTGTGTGTGTGTGTGTGTGTGTGTGCGTGGTTCTGAAGTGGGTCATGCAGACCGCTGGAGAAGCAGCGAGAGATAAACACGCATGCTCCTCCCGCTGCTTGGCAGGTTGAGCTGGTGGAGGAGGGATTCCTGCCTGCCTGCGTCCTCGCCCCAGCCTCCAGCATCAGATGATGCTTCTCATTTAATCCTCCTCCAAAGAAAGTCACAAACTGCGGAGCCTCTCCACAAACAAAAAGCTTCATTACGCAGGCTTACTCACCTATGAATCAGTGAGATTTCTTTTTTCCATCTTGGACGGACCCGAGCTGTTTCCTCAGCAGCTGATCATTAACTACCTTCAAACGCAGAGAGACAGCCACCAGTTTCCTGCTGCAGACCTTAGAGCTCCGTACCGAGCAGAGCGCAGAGGCTCTGTTGCACCGAGCGGATGCAGGACCATGGAGGAGAGAGACAGGTCGCCAGCAGGTGAGCGAGTAACACTTTGATTCATCCTGGGGTGAAACCAAAACCGGGTCAGGTGTGTGATACTGCAAACTGCAAAAAAAAAAAAAATAATAAAATAAAGGCAGGCAAAATAAATAAATAAAATTCAAAAAGGGAAAAAAAAATACACCAATCTAGTACATAAACCATTAGGTGTTTGAGCTGATGCTCTCATGCCTCCTGAGAGCATCAGCTGAACATATATCAGATTTATACATTATACATGTTTTACCCCAGTCATAAACCACACTTTTTCTTTAACTTCCACACAAAAGCAAAAATCGGTTTTGAATCATTTGTCCTTTTTTTTTTCAAGCCAAACTTCATACATATATTCACTGTATGTTACTGATTATTCACTTTAACAGGAAGCACAAATTGCATCCAACATGTATGGGTTACATTATTTTAAAATTTTGACGGAAAATAATTTCACAGAAAATATCACATGCGACCAGAAGCTTTGACTGTGTTCAATAAGTAATAATTTTAAAAAATCCAGTAAGAAAATAACAGGTCTTTTTTATAAACACTTGGACAGTTGAGCTATAAATTATATCCTAAATTGCAGCCTTTATGATGGGATAAGTGAGTATTTACATTTAAAAATTATTAATTCGTCAGTTCTACTGTCTATGGACTATGCTAAGATAATGGACATCCATTCATCCATTGCAAAATAATAAAACATTAGTGAAAACAGTTTATTTTGGAAATATCCTTTTCTAATGCATCCTTTGCTGAATACAGGAGAGGACATCAAGGACATTTCACCTTTAATGGACCCTTAATAATGTGTCTAGGGCAAACAGGTGATATCTCATCAATAATGCTGTGCCGTTTATCTCATGCATTTAAACGAGCAGCTGATTTGATGGAGCAAACCCTGTAAAACCAAATCCTGGCTGCTGCTAATGGACTCCGAAGGAAATACAATTTGCTTCAGTCACAAACATTCTATTTGTGGAAAGAAGCAAAAACTGGATCTTTGTCTCGACGGCACTGTTTCATCAAAGGGAAGTCAGTGGTGAGATGCAAAGAAAAATACAGACAGACAAAGCAGCCAGTACCTAGCCAGTGTGCTAAAGAAATAAAATCAGTAAGAAAATGATCACACACAGCTTCAGAACGGATTACTTTTTATTAACATATGCACAGACCAATTCTGACTTTGCCAGTTCAGTTCCTACACCAAACAATGGAAATTAGCATAAATACCATTTAACATACAAATCTGATTAAAACCTAAATCAGTTACTAACATTAATAATGACTGAGACCGCTGAACCTGGATCAAATAAACATTCTTGGAATTTCTACAAATGTCCCTAATGTGGGCCAGAAAACTGGCATGACAACGGCTGTTAGTGCAAACAGATAAAACAGCTGTGGTATGAAGGTTTAATGTGAGCCAGTCCAACAGCTGGTACTCCAACGCCAACTAAACCCATCTTTGGTAACACAAAGTGACATCGCTATGCCACACAGTGTGACAGTGAGCTCATGCAGGGACGACAAAAGGAAAACAGACTCAGCAGCCAGAGTCGGGGCGTAATTAAAGAAAACAAACGTCGTCAATTAGGACACAAGGAGGACAAAAAGCATTATTCTTTACTCTCTTTGTGACCTGCTGAGTGAACAAAGAGAAATAACATGTGGCCACAGATTACACGCTAATCTGTCATCATCTCAGTGGGACAGCAGATTAATGGCACCTCTGTCAGTCCGCGTTCATACTGACTACATGTGCAGTATGTGCGTGTTGTTCATAGGATAGTGAGTCTGCACAAAAGTCTGTGTCTGTCGCATGTCAAGCTTCCCCACTTGCCCTCTTGCCTTTATTAATAATCGTTTTATTAGCTGACAAGTTTGCGTTTCATTTCCGTCTTACACTTGCGATAACTGCTATATATCCTTTCATGCAATTAAAACAGTGAGAGAGAGAGAAAGGTGGGGGGGAGATGGGGTGAGCTGCCCCAGCAATCAACGTTAGTGCACTAATTGTAGTCAGAGGCAGTTTTGTATGAACAGAAGCACAATTCAACATATACTGTTACCGTGCCTTGGAGTGGAGGGTGAAATGACTTGAGGGGAAAGAAAAGAGCAAAAAAAAAAAAAAAGCAGTGTCCCCTTTAGTGCTGATGTTACATCATTTAGCCACACTCCCATTTAGACCCCATTTTACTGAGTTGATATTAGAGTGAATTAGACTGCATCCCGTTGACGTCAAAGGAATGCAGTCTATGATAGAGATGTCATTTTAGTTGGATTTCCTCAATCCAGTTAATGCTTAACACTAACCTTAACCTCAATTCAAATCTTAGCCAATTCCTTTAGAAATGAGGTTCCTGGTTTTAGTCTCCATGAGGTTTTAGTTTCCATGAGGACTACTGGTGCTGACAAGTCAGGGTTTATGCCAGAAAACGTCCTGAAGAGGTAACAAATACAAGCACACACGCACACACACACTCTCTCTCTCTCACACACACACACACACACAAGGTACAGTATGTTCCCTTGGTAGCTTATTGAAGTGCTATTTCAGAGCTGAATCATTTCTATAAGATGACAATGCTGTTGATTATGATTGCCATGTGGAGACTTATATCAATGACCTAATCTTAAACTTCGACATTGATGGACTGCACTGCGCGGTGCTTTTTTAAATGTTTGATTCATCGTTTTGTGCGCATTATTTTCATTCATAGACTAAATGGAATGTCCTTGCAGTGTCACCTTCCGTGACAAATCCCTGCTCTTCTTAGTCGTTGTTTGGATCCATTTAACCTTCGCTTACCCCTTCTCAGGTCTTAGGTCTTTCCAGCTTTATTCCAGGTCTAGGCAGTGTTTCAGCCTACACTGTTAAGTATACACCAGCTCCATGTGAAATACAGTGGAGGGAGAGTGGGATGGTGAAAGGAGTGGAGGAGAGACAGGTTTGAGATGGGTTACACAGCAGGGATGCTCTGTGTGGGCATCACATCTGAGCACAGGTGTGAGCAGGTGATTTGCCAAAGTGAGTGTCCGTGTCCTGGGCTGCTGGTTCGCCTATCACAGCACAGCGGGAGCTTTCTTCAGCCATGTGTTGAGGTGTTGCCCTGAAGCCACTGACTCCCCAACTCTGATGTTCTGTGCTGCTGAGGAAGATGATTCAGTTTTTTATGCTATGAGGAACAGAGTGTCCTAAATGCAAATGATTAATAGAAGTCAGTGAATGTCTTTCATCTGTATTCAGTAAGTTTCCGTGTGTAGTTAACTCCCTGTTTAATTAGATTACTGTCCTTGTCCCTGTATACAAGTAAATCAATTTATTGAATGAACTGTTTCCACCTTCGCTACACTAGGTGGCGATATGCCCTGGTTGACTTAAAACACAGACCAAAACAACGACTTGTTAGTAGCAAGTCAAGCATTACCCCGAGTCTTCCTGCTCTCCATGCAATTCTTTATGTTGGCAAAACATAACGTCAGTCAGACTGGCCTGGCTTTTTCCATGTTTTTCCTCACTGTTGTCTTTGTCTTTGTCTGTGTGATGGCTTCTTCCTTTATTCCCAGGACTAAGCCTGGGTCTGATCTGGGTTCAGATACGATCAGAACTATATATGCAATAGTAAATCAGCCCCAATCACATTATCTGGATGTGTCCAATTTATTTGAGAAATACATTTTAGTAAATTTTCAGTTAGAGCAACAAGTTTATATGAATTTTATGGTCTTAGTCAGACTAACACACTAATAATAATATATATTAATAATTCCTAACATCATGTAAACATACTGGCTGAAACAAGAAGAAGACAGACACAGAAAATACATTACATAAGGGTTTCTATTCATATAGCTGATTTATTTAAAGTTGGGCATTTTTGAGGTGAAGTACTGGTTAACATTGTTGCCTCACAGCAAGAGGGTCGCCGGTTGGAATCCCTGTTCGACGGAGGGCCACCTGTGTGGCATGTTCGCCTTTTTTTGACCGTAGGCGTGAATGTAAGCGTGGATGGTTGTTCGTCTCTGCGTGTTGGCCCTGTGATGGACTGACAGACTTGTCCAGAGCGAAGCCACCTTTCCCCCCTTTGTCAGCTGGGATTGGCTCCAGCCCCTCCGACCCTCATGTGGAGGATAAAGCGGTAGAAAATGAGTGTGGGTATTGTGACAGTAAATTGGACACAGGAGATCAGTCTTCATCCATAATGACTCTTCTTCCGAGAGCGAGGCAACTAGTCCATTAGTATTTGAGACGGGAGGCAGGTTCGGCAATCTATTCATTTCCTTCACTAGCCCCTTGTTTCCATTTTAGTGACAGCAAGAGAAAAGCAAGAGGAATGAACTAAAGAGGACAAACACTGCATGTAAAGCTATTGCTTTTTTATCTCTAACACAGCTTATTTCCATGACAGGACCCTTTTCCTCAACCTCGCAGTTTTGAAAATCACTTTATAATAGTACTTTAAAAAACGTGGTCATTTCAAGTCATTGCGTTGGTTCATTGCTATTGTATATATACTTTGCAGAGAAAGAACCAAAAGTTCAGTGAACACAGCTATTTTCCTTCGTGAGACTTCATTACACTCTAAATCAGACATTTGTCTGCTTGCAGGTTCTGATGTAGTGTTACAGTGAATTGCTAACCTGCAGGACAAACATCCCAGTGTAATGAAACAAACTTTTACTGTGTGTATGAGTAAGTATCTACTGTGGCTCACAATTTTTAATAGGGCTGAACAATGAATCATTTTTATTTTAGTTTCATTTTAATTTAATGATCCTTGTTTCATATGTTCTCTGCCAGTGTAAACATTTTAATACTTACACATTGAAAACAGTTCATATCTCAAAATTCTCACCCTTGCATTATATTATAACAGTTGATATTTTGTTTCTAATGTGATGATAGTGACAGTCAACAGTTAATTCATGAAATGTTGCAGAGACAAGGTGGTTTGGGCTTATCATTTAGTAACCAAATAAAAATGTTTACCCTAATTGTGTCACTTCAGGAAGTCATGCAGGGTTGATCCTTTAGTGGCCATGATTACCTGTACTCATAAGTGCAAGTCCCTCCACAGTTAAGATATTTCATTCTGACCCTACTGTTATTGCCTTTCCTAGAGCAAAGAAGTAACATGGTACGAGTGAACACCCTGAGGCTGTAAAGGGACAGTCTGTGTCAGGAGCACTAGATGCCAATAACATCACGCAGTTCAACTCTGGGCTCATTTTCACCTGAAATGTTTGTAGGAGAGAAGGTCAACTACCTTTACACTTTAATTTCGTGCAGGGTGACATGTAAAATCAGCCACAACTAGCTTCCAGACTGTGGTAGTGCTCTGTGGGTTTTTGGGAAGCAGGATTTCAGCAAAGTTATATTGCAAATGCACTCATCTCAATTGGAGTGATTGCTAAATGGAGCAAAATCATCAGTCTTTCGTTGAGGGTAAAACAGATTACTACCGCTGAGTAAAAACCCAGTATTTCCTTTTTATTTAGGAAATAGGACAACAGGCTTGTTTTCAGATGTTTTTTTTATTAATACTCTGCATCATTGAGTTAATGTGTTGAGGTTTTCAAATGTGTAATTCAATGTCAGTAGAATTTTCCATCACAAATTAAGAACGGAATTCACAAATGTTGAAGTTACAAGCTTTAACCCTTGAGCTAAATAATGCAGGAGTTAGTGGGTAGCACAGTAATGTATTTTTAAAGGGCTTTCAGATGAATGACTTTGATTATGACCCATGTGGATATGTGAAGTGTGTTCATGTTAACCTTGTCATTAGCTGCCTGAGAGGACAGGAGTAGAGGGGTAGAGGGGAACTATGATAAATCAGCCTTCCACGAGGCTCTCCAGTGCTGGGAGGCTCACAGCTGCTCCCTCGCACACCTTATCAGAGTGTCACAGTGCGACTGACACACCTGCCACTCTCTCTCACACAAGTGTGTCTCAGAAATCACAGAACTCACCACACCTCAGAGTTTGAAGCTCTACTCTGCAGTTTGTGGTTCACTTTTACAGCTGACTCCCAACCACTCATCACATTTCTGGACTCCTAAGCAAAGGAAACGAGAACAAAACATCCTGTGCCATTTATTGAAGGGGGTGGAAGGGTGCTTTTGTCTTGGTGGGAGCTGAATAATGTGATTAAGGACTTGCACATTCTGCTCATGGAGCTGACTGGGAGTGCCAGAGTAAACCACAGGCAATGCTTTAGCCTAATTCTTATTGACAGAGGCATAGGGGCCAATGCAAGGAAATGTGTTTTTTTTACTGTCTTTCTGTCTGTTCTGGTCAAATGTTTGGTCACCAAACCAGAACCACAGACTGTTTTGGAAAGTGACCAGCTTTTGTTTCGACTTGCCTCGGGCTATACAGTGGGCACACTCAGTATGAGTAGGCTACAGGATTCATAATCTCTTATATAATTCTCTTTATGTTTATGATAAAATCAGAAACAGAGTGTGATCTGCAGATTCTGTACATATGATACACGGACACTTTCTATTTGTAGTGTTTGTTTTTTTATCTGACAAAATACTGAGCCAAGAACACAAGGCTGCAAATGGCTGCATCCTATTTTTTTTTTCTGTCTAACAGCTATATTTATCTCACTCTTCCCACAAGATAGCTGAGGAACTTTCAGCACCTTCACACTGTCAGAACAAATCTTCCTCTTCCATGTTTTCATCAACTGTACATTATCTTTTGTGCATTACTTCAGCTGTACGCACCACGGATGTAAAATGTACTGAACAGTCAATGCAGGCAAACTGAACACGGAGCAAAGCAGTTGAATGATATGTGACAAAGGCCACCAGCAAAATTGTTTTTGCTTATTTGATGCTTATTTGTATGTGAGGCTGTGCATGCTGTGCATGACTGGATGATTAAATTTGATTGTGTGTGTCTGTGTGTGTGGAGGAGGAATTGCATGCAGACCGAGACAATGGTTGCGATCATTAGTGTGATACGCATCATTTAATCAAAACAGCTATTTTGTCCTGCTTGTTCAACTATTCCAGTGTTTTTTTTATGTTACCCATCATTATAGCTTAAACAGGGATGTCTAAATTTTTACCTCCACTATTAGTTTCACCCATTTCAAAATGTATACTGTTGAAATTAAGCAAGTTAAGCAATATTTCTTTTTTTTTTCTTTCCACATCTGTTCACACATAAACAATATTAAAAAAGTTACAGTTTCTAGTTGGGAGGTGACTGTGAGGGGGACTTGCCCAAATCCCTCCATGACCTTCAAAAGTGTCATTTTCCATATTGCAATGTACAAAACTTTTCACTTAACAGCAGATAAAAACATTTTAAATTAAGAACATAACAAATAAGGAAACGAACCTGCTTTACAAAGCAAAAATATTTACTTACAAAACTGGCATAACCTTTTTAAAAGTCACACATAGGCTACAGTTTGTATTATAAAATATTAATATGTACAGTCGCCTCAGACGGGCTGTATATTGCCTTACCGGCATGTGTACACCTGTCACTGTCAGCTCCTTTTATTTGTTTCCATTTGCCGGTCCTTCAACCTCATTGTATTGATTTTCCCATAGCTGTCTGCCAGTAAGTGCTGTCTGAGACCATATCTGAAAACTAGCCAGAGGGATCTAAAGGGACAGCAGGAAGTCCAATACATTTACTGAAAGCATTCTCCTTGTTGATGCCTTACCTGAAATTGATTGTATGGAAATGAATGTATTTTAAAGCCTGCCTGACTTAGCCATCCCCTGGTGACTTGATGGACAGACAACAAAATATGGATGTATGCCAACAAACATAAAGATACTGAGAAGCTTTTTGCCATAAACAAATTCATGCCATAAATTTATATCACCTGCTATCATCACAGCAGAATAAAACCAGTGTTCTCTGCAATTAGTCTGCCCCACAGTGTCAAGGCGAGCCTGTCTCTTTCTCCATCGGGGCCGGGACGGGTGAGCAGCAACGGGGGCTCCCCGATATCCAAGATGGACTACTGCAGTGGCGTGCCAGTGGAGGACATGCAGGCCCTGGCCATCACTTCTCTGTCGGCATCAGATGTAGCTAAACAGTACGAGCATATCCGTGAGCTGGGGAAGGGCACGTACGGCAAGGTGGACCTAGTGGCTCACCGAACACAGGGTGAGAAGTACATGGTCTTATGTTCCAGCTTCATGTCCCGACTGTTAATATGGGATTAGCTGATCCAATACATGTGTCACTGCCGTCATGTGACCAGAAACTGAGTGCTAGTTGCACATGTCTGTCAACTGTGTGGATTTATTTTAAGATGAGACAAAACAAACAGCTTAACTTTGTTCATGAAAATTCTTTTAGTGAAAAACTTTGGAGCATCATGTTTGTGTAATGACTGGTTATAGTTAGGTGGTAAATGAATCAACACAACTGTGTGATTAACAGTTTAGCTGTTAAAAACAAAAGGTACTGGATTGGTAACGGTAGATATTCAAGGTTGTGGCAGCAGTATCACTGCTTACTCACACATCTTATATTATTTATTAATTAATTTTGCATTAATACACAACATTTATTTAGAAAATGTATTTTGGCCAAGTAAGGCACACTAGGATGTGATAAAGTCTAAAGTCAAAAATTAATTTTAGTTCAGTTAAAATCGTTTTGTTGATGTTTTTTTATATCTGCTGTTGTAAGAAGTGTTGAGAGCTGCCTCAGCCTGAAAGCATTTTGAGAGGGCATTATGAGCGCTACGTGCACAATTAAGAACCTCTGTACTCTCTTTGTGGAGCTATATTAAGGAACAGCTGTTTGCACATGTGTCTAATGGGGGGTGAGATTCATTCACTGTACGTTTATATGAATGAACACCTCTTACAATACAGATGTGGAAATGTCTCCAATCACCTCGCAAATCCTTGAAATCCACCAGCACTCATTAAAATATGAGCTGGATTAGTTAGGTGATGTAATATGTTGCACAGTTTTAAACATCAGAATTTAACTGGGTCTGTCCATGTGTTTATATTTGATTTTTGTAGGCACCAAAATGGCCCTAAAGTTTGTTACCAAGAACAAGACAAAGCTCAAGAGCTTCCTGCGGGAATACAGTCTAACCGGCTCACTTAGCTGCAGCCCTTTCATCATCAAAGTCCTGGACGTGCTTTTTGAAACGGAGGACAGCTATGTGTTTGGACAAGAATATGCACCCGCTGGGGACCTCTTTGACATCATCCCCCCACAGGTAACACTATCATCCCTCCCTTCCACCAATCACCATCCTCACTCAGCTGCTGCTGCTCCAATCGCTTGTCATGCACTGACATGGCAGTTTTAACAAGCTCTCCTGGGATTGGAGCCGTGTCTTCGCCTGGTTTTCTCTCAGCGCGCAGCTCACATTTTGCTTTAGTGCTACTCCAGTTGATTTGCTGGAGGTGCCCGACTTCAAGGCTCTTTTAAAGACTCATTAAAAATGGTGTCAGCTAAACTAAAAACTGAGACTTTTGTTTCAGTTTTCCTGCTTTTGGAGTATAACTTTACTTTGTGTACCTTCATTATTTGTTTTAACAGTACTGTAACAAAGATACCATTTCAGTCTCACCTCTCGCACAGTATATTTTTCTATTACACTGTAATAATGCAGATTTAATTTTTTTCCCCTCTTTTTGTCTCCACTCTGGTCCTCTCTCAGGTGGGTCTGCCAGAGGAAATGGTCAAACGTTGCATGCAGCAACTGGGCCTGGCCCTGGACTTTATGCATAGTAAAAACCTGGTGCATCGGGACGTCAAACCTGAAAATGTGCTTTTATTTGACCGTGAGTGCCGCCGCATCAAGCTGGCAGACTTTGGCATGACACGGCGCGTGGGTTGCCGTGTGAAAAGGGTGAGTGGTACCATTCCGTACACAGCACCAGAGGTGTGCCGTGCCAGTCGTTCAGAGGGTTTCCTTGTGACCACCAGTCTGGATGTGTGGGCGTTCGGTGTGCTGGTCTTTTGTATGCTGACAGGGAATTTCCCCTGGGAAGCAGCGCTGCCTGCTGATGCCTTTTATGAAGAATTTCGACGCTGGCAGAAAGCAGGTTGTCCTGTGGGTACGTACCCATCTCAGTGGCGCCGCTTCACCGATGATGCCTTGCGTATGTTTCAGAGGCTGCTTGCTGCTGAGCCAGAAAAACGCTGTGGAGTCAAGGACGTCTTCTGCTTTGTCAAGTATGAGTTGGTCAGCGAGCTCAGGCGTAGAGCTTCTTGCCGAGCCAAGAGAGGTGAGAGGTCAAGCTCAGGGGTTTGTACTGGCAGCTGTACTTCCTCCTCATCCTCTACTACATCTCGTTCCTCTCATCGGCACCCAGAGCCCTCCACCCCTCCAGGAACAAACTGCCTGCGCCCTGCGCCGCTCAAACGTAGTGTCCTCTCTGACCCGTTGTCTCCCAGAGAGGAGCCTGGACAGCACCAGTCTCCAGGCCGAGACAAGAACAAAAGCCAGATGGTGATGGCAACTGCCATCGAAATTTGTGTGTGACCACACTAATGTTAGCATTGGAGGCGAGATGGCTTGTCACATAATAACAAACTGTGATGAGGTGTTAATGACTCCAACAGAGACTCCAGTGAAAAAGGAGATATACTTTCACTTATGAAAGATAAGCTCAGGATCACATCCATTGCTGTGAAGATAGACATCATCAATCAGCGGTGCACACTCTGACAGCTTAAACCGCATAGGTTTCCAGTTGTGACCAAAGACTGCTTCCCAAGCTGAGAAGCCATGCAGGCAGCACTTGGCTGATTATACTCCTCTCAGAAGCTCATTCTGTCATCCAGACTTTTGTGCCCATACGCTGTGGTGGTGCTAATGATTCTATAGTTAGATACTTAATGAAAATGGATCGTCTTTTCTCACTCATCAATCAATGTCTCTTTACTTTTTCTTTAACTTATCTTACATTAAAAGCTCCAATGAGGCCAAAATGCCATACCATCAGACGGAGCTGTTCAGCAAGGAGGTCAGTGATTTGAGTGCGATTTGCACCTTTACACTCCTCTGCCATTTCTCTGATTTTCTGCCAGGTCCTAATGCTTATAATTTTTCAAATAAAGTGTTCTGAAAGAAAAAGAAGAAAAAAGACAAAAACAAAAGTTTTAATGTAGCAGTTTGTCTGAGAAGTCTTTTCATTTTAGTGTTTAGACTGAGATACAGGCATCACCTCAGGACACGTCAATGGGTCATTTACTTTTTTTGCAATTAATGGAAATCCAGTGAATGGCTGGAAAGATACATCTGCCACTTTTAAAATGCTGTCGGTTAGATTCATTTCCAGTGCAACACAGTGGAATACAGGGATTGTACATTTTTCTGAATGACAAAAGGGTGACGGAGTAAAGATTATTGTTTCCTTTTCTAACTGCTGTGTGTGTGTGTGTGTTTGGATGTGTATGTGTTTTAAACACAAAAGCACAAGATATTTTCTAATGAGGAGAAATATTTCATGTACATAATTAAATATTTTACATGATGCACCGTAATATCAGGTAGTTCATCTATGTAGCTGTACTAATTTTCTACGAGGGGTTTACATTTACTGTCGCACTGTATGTAGCAAAACAATATAACAGAGTGTACAGTTTATCACAAGAACTTATATACATGTACAGAGATCACAATGTATGATATGGTAGCAGCGACCAGGTTTTCTTGACCCACACATGAGAGACAAATTGGTGAATAGAAATCACTAATTTCCATTTTCCTCTCACCATAACCCTAACAAGGGCAACATCCACGTTGTTATTGTGCTTCTATGTTGTCAGCGAGGACAGCCCTTCTGTCTCCATTCAGTCAGCGAAAGCTCAGAGCTCAACATCCTAAAAATTTATTTCCAGCACCACAAAAGGTGTTCCACTATTCCAATATTAAGATGCAGCGTCAAACACATAATCCAGACTGTTTACAATCTGTTGTTTCAGCCCCAGTGCTCACATTTAATTTAATCTTCCTGCCTCTGTAGGAATCCATCCAAATGTACCCCATGTTTTTTTTTTTTCTTGAGGAATGTCCTATGTGTCAGCATTAATGTTTTTCCAACTGATAATTAATCCTGACCACTACACAGATTCCAGAACTGTTAATTATGAAAGTATCTAAAAAGCAAAGTGCTCAATGTGAATGATTCAGTGCATGCTCATTACCATTATATTACATTTCTTGCTTGAATTGTCTTCAAGCAATTTGGCGTCTTAACTCCTGTGACAGCCCATCCGCTCTGTCGCTATAGTGACAGCACCAGTGCAGCCCTGGTTCAGCTTCTGTCCTCTTCTTCAACATCAAGTTTAATTGAGCTTGGTCAAAACAACTGGTGGCCAACTCCTCTCACTGTCATCTGCAGCTCCTCATGACAGCTGCTGAGCTTATTATTATTCAAGATGATATAATACTTCCACAGAAACACATTTTCCTGAGCCAGCTCACAAACCAAAGTCTTCTTCCAGTCTCATGCAACATTATTGGAGTTGAAGTTGCCATCATTTTTATTCATCTGTCTGAGCTCTTGGCTCTGCAAAGGTGTTATGATTGAAGCTGAAGTCCTGCCAAAATGATGTATTGTTTTCTGATTTGCTGGCTGCCACATAGTGTTTTTCAAAAGGGAATCTGTCAGTAGATTGTAGTGGGATGTGCAACAGCTACACCAAATAGCAAGAAGACAGGTTGGTCCATCATATCACTTGTCTCAGGTCAGGATGTTAATGCAACATTAGTTAATGCAAGTTACAGTAACATAACAAAGCATGGCATTATGTTATATCATTACAAAACATAATAAACATAGCAAAATGGTCTATATCATAGCTATCATATATAACATTACGGATCAATACGTGGCATAATATAAAATAATATAATACAAGTTAACATGCTGCTTTATGACATTACACATAATGGCATGAGATCACAACATGCAAAAATATAGCATAACATGACACTGAATGTCGTTATGTCACATCATAACGTGACTTTACATTTCATGACATGAGGTTTTATAACACAACCTTTCACAACATGATGCTTCCTATCATGATGTATCACAACATAGCATTTGTATGTGTAAACCCAGAGTTACTGCAGCTACCTTGTGTGTCGACGTGAGCAGCGGTGGCTTTGTCATACGTCATCGTTACCACATCACATTGTTTCTCATGGACTGTTAGAGCAGGAAATGTCAAGTTCATTAATAATGTGTTGAATTATGAAAATTTTGTTAATGCTCAAGAGACTAGCCTTCCTCTGACTGACTCACTTTATCCTGGTCAAATGGTCAAACTGTTTCCTGCCAGCAAGTGATGTTTTAGAATTGAATGTAAATACTGTAAGTATTGTGTCTTTACCAAAAGAGAAAAACAAGTAAATAAAATGTTATTATATGTTCAAATAAATGTATGTACCTTCTCATGGCTCCTGGCTAATTTTCTGGATAGTTGCACTTTCCTTTTTTATTTATTATTATATTGTATATTATTATATTGTATAATCCAGCTTTGCGTGTTCCCCATACTGCACAGTAGATGAAGGTCAACTTGAATCCCGTGTGATGTCCTGAAGTGCTGGTCTGCTTTGCCAGCGAGCCTCCACACTACTTTACTATGCTGGATTTCTTCTGAAAGCCCAATTAACACATCTGTGAGAGCAGTTATCTGCTGCCCTCACACAGCAACTGAGTTCAAGGACAGTCACAACATGACACTGAAGATGAGAGCAGTCATCGGCTCCACCTCCCTTTTCTTGCTGCATCTCATCTGTTAAGTCAGAGTGGAGGAGTTTTCTAATGTTATCTGATCAGTTTTATTAGACAGGGGCAGAAAGCTGTGGTGATTGTGCCACTTGAGAAAAGCTAATCAGCTGAGACAGAGTAAGAAAAAAGGAAAGGTCAGAGATGACATGCAGGGGTTGTGTAGTGAGAGGAAGCTTGTCCTTTGTGATAGCCTGGTCTTTGCCTTTAACAGGGCTGTAGCAGCCTGGTGGCAATGTAACAGTCTGATGTGGTTTAACTCCAGTGGGTTAGCTGAGAAGATGGAAGATGACCTTAAAGGCACTGTGTGTAACATTTAGCAACTTTAGTTGCAAATTGCAGCTTAATATCCCTCGCCTCGCCCTTCCCTTCTAAGTGTGTTGGAGAATCTATGTAGTCTTTAGATAGCATGAGAAATCAAAAGCTTGACTGCACACTTCTTAAAAATAAGTGTAGTTATGTTATCTTTGATGTCTCTCACATGAAAATATTTTCGAAAAACGTTTGTGCACTGGACCTTTTTACCGGGCTGAGCCAGAACTGTCTGAATCACAATGAAACACACATATACACACACACACACACATTCCCCACTTAAATCCTTGTAGTGTTTATTATTTGGAGACATGGAAGCTTCAAACTTTGTAACCCTCAATGAGTTTAAGGCTCTGGTGGAGATTTTGGAATTTTGGAAGTGTTTTATATGAGCAACTTATAATTTTGCTAATTTATGTAAGTGATTCTCAACCCTGGCCCTGGGGCCCTTGTTCCAGCACCCCTCATAAATAAATGGATGTTATCAGGCTTCAGCAGAGCTGACCATTTGAATCAGGTGTGCTGGAACACGGAAGTGTAGTGCAGTGTAGTGGGTCTCCAGGGCCAGGGTTGAGAAACACTGACCTATGTGACCTGACTTTTACTGTAACTGTGTTGCTGCCACTTACCTGGTTAAATGAAGCCTAGTAAATAGTATAAAAACAATGTGTTGGTTAAACCATCCCAAAAAAATATATATTTCATTCAATACTAACTTCACTGATGTGATTATTTGCAGATGCATGTTACTGTTGCATTGAACCTACATCTATTTCACATCTAAAAAAATAATAATTAATTGGCTTTGTCAAGAAAATTGGATTTTTTTTTTCCTGACATTGCTGAACTGACTGTAAAGATTTAGAAATAATGGTTTATTCCTTGGTTGCAGTTTAAGAGACAGCTCAGTCCCAGGACTGGGTGTTCAGTAAGTGGTCCAGAAGCACGGGCAGCCAGGAAACTGTGGACATGGATGCAGTTATGGCTAATGATGGCAACACGAGTTGACAGAGAGATTGCTTTCTGTCCTGATTCAGCATGTCAAATTTTTCCCTACAATGTTATTGCTTGGATAAAATTTCACGTATGTGACAAGTAATTTCATGTGCCTGCAGAAAAAAATAAATCCCATTTAAGCTCTTGTCTTGGTGTTATCATCATTATCACAGCCTGAGGAAGTGTCTGTCAGAAAAAAATGGGTTTTCAGATCATTGTAGTTTCATTCAGCTCCATAGATAAAAATGATCCTGACAAACAACAAATAATAAGAACCTTTTAAAATCTATGCTGAATAATTGTTGTATACATGCAGCTGCACATGTTGCTTTTAACTGTCAAATTATGCCTGATCATTCTCAAAAAAATAGTTAAAGAAAATCCAACCCAGCTATGCATATATTTTACCTAATATAGCAACAGTTCTTAATTTCGAGTTTATTTCCAGATAATGAAAGTTTCAGTGCATAAGATTTTCTCCGGGTTCTCCTGTTTCCTCCCACAGTCCAAAAACATGCAGATTTGGGGATAAGGCCAACTTGACACTATAAATTGCCCATAGGTGTGAATGAGAGAGTAGATGGTTGTTTTTCTCTATGTGGCCCTGTGATGGACTGTCGTTGTGTCCAGGGTTTCCCCCGCCACTCGTCCTGTCAGCTGGGATTAGGCACCAGAGCCCCTGTGACCTTCATGTAGAGGATTAAAGCAGTAGAAGATGAATGAGTGAATGATAACAGAGGCATAACAGAGACAGAAGTCAGTTGAAAGAAGTGTTCAGTTTGCTTGATCAAAAATACCAGGGACCCAATACAAACACAATAAAAACACAAGACAATCTAGTCCATAATACATGTTTTGCACAATACTTTTTCATATTAATCGGCCAGGGTGACTTTCTTAATTTATATTTTGTATTGACAGGACATAAAATGATGCACCATAAAGGAATTTTGATGAATTTTGATGTTGATCAAAATCATGTCATGCATAGTTAAAAAATGCAGTTGCGTGAAATCCTATTGGACTACATGTAGCAATCAAATAATAATCATTGTCAAATAACACTATTAAAATTCCTAAATGTGAGCATGACTTAGCTTTGTATGTACAGTGTTTTAGTTTTTCAGTTGTTCCACAGATGAGACAGAACATTTCTGGTGCATAATAACAAGATGCGGCTTTGTTGTGTCTCTACATTAACTACCTACTGCAGTTTTCTTTAGCAGGATTTCAGCTGTGTAATTGGGTAATCAAGTGCAGGCCAAACGTTCTCTCAAAGTTTTTATAGTAAGCAAAGGACAATGAGCTTTCTGAGTTGAAGACTTCAGGGTAATATTATTTTCAGCTAATTTTAACACTGGTATTAAACCTCCTGCGTCACCTCAGCGTCCTGCCTCGGCAGCTACACATGAATCATCCTGAAAAGCACCGGATGCACCATGAACTTCTCTTCTTTCCCTGATAAATTTTGCAATACAGCTCGAGGCATGACACTGGAAATACAGACAAAAATTTGCAAGATGGAAGCCGAGGTAGAGATAGTGATCCCAGTGGAGTCTGCATCTGAGGGGATTTCCCTCTGTTCCCTCAGATGTAGACTTTGGCATCATATAAAATAGTGTCTGACCACGGCTGGAGAGGCGGGAAGAGAAAGGAAGGCGAGGGAAAAGTGAAGGGCAATGGACAGGTCAGGAAAGGATATCACTTGGATAAATGTGTTTGTGTGCTTGAAAGGGAGCCACAAGGACAAAGTGAGCTCACATTATACACTATACAATCACTGCAGAGGAGTCATTAATAAAAATAACCCTGTTTCTCCTACATTGGTGGTGCTTGTAGGCCACTGCAAACCTGTATACTCCATCAGAAACCTGTTTATGTGTGTGTGTGTCGCCTGAGGTGTGCCACGAAATTTTACCAGTGCAAGACAAAAACTCTCAGACAGAGTGTGTGTGTGTGTGTGTGTGTGTGTGTGTGTGTATGTGGTCGTCTGCCACCATTGCTATAGCAACTGAGACGGTCTCATTTTGGAAAAGCTCGGAATTGTTCTTCTTGTTTTATAAATCGGCACCACCGTCTTTTTCTGTGGAGGTAATGCACAAGCATGTGATGGTGCATCCTTTTTCATTTGGTTTGTGATATTGAAACATTTTGCTCTGTGCGTCTCATTAAGCTGCCAGAAGCCCTTTTTGTGCTGTGTTTTAGCATATTACGATGTATCAATCCAAGTGCATTCAGGTACACAGAAAATGTTGTATTTTTCCCAGAAAAGTAGTGTACAGTAGTGTTGTAAGTGCCTGTTATTGTGAGTCAAGTCCCTTACAAATCAGCCTCCACATATGTTTTTTGACATACAGTAATTACTTTGACAATATCCAGGTATCCAAAGGCCAAAATATCAGTTTATTTTCAATCTCTCACAATTTAATGAGCACATCTGACATGTGCTTATTTACAAATATTAAGATTAATCACAAATGGACTGTTGAAGCATACAACAGTCTAATTAAATTATTATAATTAAAGCAGGTCTCCATTGAAGATAAGATGTAAACATGATTTTGAAAAGCTAATCTATTTAGTTAGTCAGTTGTAGGAGCAGATGGCCATGGACATTTTTGAATCCTGTTGCGTTGCTTGAACTCTAAAGTGCCATTTACATTTACTAGATTCCTGATGTTAACACTGCAGAGGCCCAAATTATAACCACGACCTTCATATTTTTATTGATATTCATAATAGTGCTCAGCGAAGAAATTCTCTCCGGACTTAAAAGCTTAAATGAGTTCTGTCTTCTGCCACTCTGTGTGCCACCCGCCAACATCTGTCATCTGCCATGCTTCATTTCTTCCACCTCTTCACCTCCTGCCTAAAGGACAAATCCACCACAATGTTATGACTCACAAATCTGTGAGGCTCCACCCCGGCAGTTAAATGATACTTTTCCATAGAACAGACGATGTTTGAATGCATAAACCTTAGTTTAGTTAAATGGCAATACAAAGCAAAGCATTCAAAAACATGAAATAAACTGATGGTTTAACAACAATGTAGTGTGACATTTGTCAGTGGAAACCAAAATCACTGGGCCACTGAGGGCTGAAGTCAAAATCACACAGAAAACCAAAGACCAAGACAGTTTTCCTTAACTGGTCATAATGTAACCCATATGAATCTTGCGGTTTGGCCAGTGTCATGTTGACGTTTTGCAAATGGAAGTTCAGACTCACCACTTGCAACCAGGCTCCTATTGGATGACACCAGATCCCTCTGGTGTCCAATCATATATGCTGTCATTTATTTTCTATTTTACTCAATATAGGAACATAATTTACAAAAGTGACATAATTCTTTTTATTGAAGAAGATCTTAAACTAGTGATTAAGACCACCAGTCGCCCCCTGGTGGCTATTCAAACTATTTTTCATTTTCGCATTGGCATCCTCAGGCTGTGTCTACATACTTTCTACATACAATCTAGACAATCTTTTGCCCAAAGATATGTGGGCAACTCACCCTTAGCAAGAAATGATCTGTGGTTTTTTCAAATATAGAAAATATTCCATGATGTTCTAAATGTGCAGATGACATCAAAATGATCCCAGCACTGGTGGTACATCAGTCTTCCTAATTGCTTTGTATGTCATAAGGAGGATTTTAGTATGTAGTTTTATTTTTCTATCAACAAGGGAGAAGGCAGAACTTCATGGCTCATTATACAAGGTCAGCACTGGTGATGTGGAGACAGACAAGCTGAGACACATAATAATTAATCATATACCAAAACTATTATTTTTCCTTCCTGTAAACAGCACTACTCCCTCATGGATTGCGGTAAACAATAGTCTGCATGTCATCGCCAACTTGTAAATTGCAAAGACCCCTGGGATGCTGCTGAAGCACATCTCATAATCATCGTCGCTACTTTCAATTATCTGCTAATGAGTTTTGTTAACAAGTGGGGAAGCAAGAGATGCAGGCGGTGATTCATGTCCACCACAATTCCCCAAAAACCAGAAAAACCACCATCTCCGTCCGGATATACAGGGGATGGTTTCCTTCGTTGTCTTTTGAGACCATGGTCTCTTCTTTGACAAAGACAAGCCAAAATGAATCACTCCCCATGATTACAAATGGACCCGAGCCAAATTTACTTTGTTAAATAATAAGAAAATGAACTGTCTACTTTTCATCAAAGCTGTCATTTGCAGTTGTGTTCAGTGACTAAACTCCAGTCAGCCTCTCAGTTATGTGAATGGGACTTCAGGCCCCTGCAGGGATGTGGATTTCGTGTTATTGAGAAAATAGCTCTCCTTGGTCAGGTCTGTTTGCTGCATGCTGTGGTTTGAGAGCAGTTAAACACTGTAGTGCTGTTAATGCATCTGTAGTGAGTAAACACAGCAGTGAGGAGCCTCAACCTGCTCATCAGTGTTTTAATCCTACTTGTAGTAACCTATAAACATAACTGCACAGTATTAATATAATGTCTGTTGATTTGTTTAATTCTGCTCTCTGCATTTACCACATGGTGTACATTTTGTCGATTGAGGCATTCGTGCTTCAGTCTCAAAGATGCAGATACCCAGAAAACAATTTTTTACAATGTTACAATGCTGAAAACTAATTAGAAACTTTTTTAACAAGAGTGTAGTTTCTCCAATGATGTTTCAAGCAAGATAAGAATCAGTTTCTATAAAGAAAGGTTTTTGTTATCTGAAAAGTTTTCCTTTGAAACTTAATTAATTCAAGGTGCATGTTTCCTAAATGCATCATCACTGTAGGTGTTAGTCCTGGACTAAAGGACAGTGAGTCATCAGAAAGCAGCGATCTGTTATTAAGAATATAACCTGTGACGAGCTCACACACACACACACAAACACACAGTCATGTTTGCGCTTCTATTAAAGTGAGGACCCTCATAGACATAATGCATTCCCTAGCCCTTTACCCTAATCTTAACCATGACAACCCTGAAAAAGCCCTGTAAAAAATTAAGGACCAGCCAAAATGTCCTCAGTTTGTCAAAATGTCCTCACTCTGGAGGGTTTATACAATTTTCGGTCCTCACTCGGCAACAAGAACGCACACACACCAACAAACAGAGAGGAGTGTGGGTATGAAGTGGTTTAAAACAAAGAATCTTAAAAGAATCCTGAAAATCAATGTGGAAGCTTAGAGAGGAGAGTTTAGTATCAGATTGATACTGTTCATGCACTTAGTTTTAGTTTTGGTGACCAAGAGCTGTAAGAAGAGGTTTTGTTGACAGAATGACTGTCAGCAAAACCACACAAACATTTTTACACAGAGAAATGTTGCGACCTTTATACATTTTTAGAAGTTAAAAAAGGGCAGCTATGTAATTTGGGCTTTGAACTGGAGGAGCGACAGTGAAAGTCTGGATAATAGAAAGTTTTTCTAATATTCTGGGACTTAACTTTGAAAGGCAGGAAACTGTGGTAAATAAAATAAAGGTTTATGATGAAACCATCTGAGGCACTGAAGAGGTTGAGGAGTTGTAAAGCATATTATATTTCTTTGCTATTTATCACATCAACAGTAATGTTTCCCGCCATCAAGGGTGAATATCCAAATATCTTTGCTATATCCCAACTATATATACAATATAATATTAATTTAAAATCCTTTAAAAAAAACACCCAAATCAGGTTCCCAATAAACTGCACCTGAGCAGCAAACCTAGCTTTTTGTTTTTTGAAAAAATAAGTTGGGTTGTCTTCTTGCTACAAAAAGTTATATCCAAAAGGAGAGAAACCAATAAAATGCAATGTTTTAAGAAAATACATTATATAATAGATATATTTTCCAGTTTGAAACTTAATTTGAAAGTGTACTTTAGTTGGCTGATGGCAATATAAAATTAACTCACTACTTGAATGAATAATTTGAAGATTAAAGATGAAGATTAAATTTGCAGTCTTGTGAATGGAAAAATGTCATTTCTGTGTCAGTGTCACTGCTGGATGACCTCTTTTTTTCTCACCCTGTGTGAATTCTGATTCGGTCCCTTCTAATAATTTGAACAGTGGCAGCTGGTTGATGAAACACTGTGCCCTGCTGCACTGACGGCTAATGAAGAAGCTGCAGCCTTGACATCACACACTGGACTTAGTCACATCGACACTCATGGCACTGTGGGAATTCACTCTCTCCTGTCTGGAACAGATAAGTCAGCCAGCCGTGACCCAGCACAACATGCACTTCCTGCCTGGGAAAAAAAAAAGAATCTATTTCAGTTACTATGTGACATACTTACAAAGGAGGACTGGAGCCTCATGTGAATTTCATAAGTCTGAATTTATCATGGATATATCGAGCAGTTTGTTTTAAAAAGACAAAGTTTTGATTTAAATTTAACTTTAAGCTGCAGTTTCAGTTCCCAGGTGGGTGAAACACAAAGTATGATTTCAGGGGTCTGTAATTTCTATTTAAAAAATTATTTAGATGTTTTAAATATCTACTGGGTCTATAATATCTTCCTTATTTCCAGATAACTCCCTTATAATTTCCTTGGAGTATAAATGTGATAAATGCTAAGGAAAAAAATCCATGATTTTTCATTTTAATATGAGAAGTTAAATCTTCATCATTTGTATCATCAATTTATATATGTAATTTTAATCTTTAGTCTTACTCACCGCATTTACCGTAGTAAAATGTGACTGAAGATTAAGATTTCACATGCAAAACAAAATGTCCTTACGAATATAGCTCATTTATTTGGTTTACAAACCACAAAATGGTATAACACAACGATGCAGTAATAATGACAAAGTAATAAAAAGGGAGCACAGAATAATAGGGCTGCACTAATATAGCAGAGATCCAGACACTTATATGTCTGAAAGTAGCGATGAAGAGAATAAGCGTATGTTTATGTGCTGCTACAGGTCGAGACATGAGTGAGTCACACTCAGCCTTCATATTCTACACCTCCAAATGAAGTGAGGGAGTGAATCAAACTCACTGATTTCACTGCTGACAGCTTCACGCTGCTCTGACTCTCCTGTCCCGAGCTGTGATCGCGGTGTTGGTTTCTGCGAAGTGGGAGAAAGGTTGATTGGGGTGACAAGAAACACTGCTCGGTTCCAAGAGGTGATTAAAACAAGCCCTGTGCAGCCTGAAGTGGTTGGTTTACATGTGGTGTAAACCCACATGCACGCTTTGTTGCCAAGGTAATCTTAATTCATTGCCATGGTGGGTAACAAGGAATGGCCGGATGCTTGTTGTTTGTGATTAAAGCAGCTGCTGAGGAAAACAAAAATCAGAGTTATTAAATCTCGGTAAGGCACAATGGTTCATCTGTAATGATTTGATGCTTTAGAAAGCCACAAATCCTTATTTGTAATTTGACTATGAGACTCATAATCTGAGTTTATGTGACTGAAGGCAAATGAAAAATGATTTTATATCATTCACTCATCTCAAAGCAAGAGGGAGGAATATCATTATCTTATAACACTAAAACTGAAAATACAGACTACTTATTCTCAAAGATCTAGTGCACAGTACATTGAAAACAAAATAAGTGCCTGCTGTCTCTTTGTTTCCTTTGGAGTTGAAGAATAGTGAGGACTAGTGCTATCACCTATTGATTACATAAGTTTCACTTGGCTGCATTCACACAATAGTTTAAGCATCCAAACTCCTGCCAGTTACATCAGATACAAGTGTGGAAAAAGATGCAGCTCCGTCTGCAGCCGTCCGACCAGAGCTGTCTGTAATCAAGAAGTGCAAATGGAAACAAGCTCACTGGGTGCAATAAAAATAAAAAGAATTAACAGCACCTGATTTAGAATCAAATGAACCATTATATCCCCACTGTTCAGTTTGGGTCACATTAAAATAATTACAAGATGATCTGGGGTTCTGGTGTAAGCTTGTTACACAATCCACTGAGGGGTTGATTAAATTTTGTCACATTACATAAGCTTTGGCAACAGGGGAAAAATAAATTAAAATGCAATCATTCTTAAAGTGTTTTGGCTGGTCCAAGTGGACAGGCTGAGCCTTGGCAAGGTTTGGCTAAAATCAAGACAGTTGGAGAAATGTTTGGAGCTGATCTTTCTTGAAACATAGTTTGGATGTTTGGAAGAATACTGCTGTGAGATTGTGTGAGGGGAAAAATTATCGAGACGGAAGAATAATCCAGAAGAATCCAGGAATAGTGCAGCATTATCAACGTCAAGAACACTAAACAAACTATGGAAAATTGTTTGCTATAATGTAAAGACATAACGTGTAGCTTTGAAGTCAAGAGAATGAAATCAAACACAGATGTTCTTAAGGTACTGCACTTATTTCCACGTAATCAGCTCATGTCAGTCTCAAGACTTAGCTTAACCTACTTCTCACTTGAATGGAAACATCACTGAACATTTTCCCGAGTCTTTGTAACTTTTTTAATACATAACACATGATTTCAACTTTGTAAATTATGCTCCCATTTAGAAGAAAATACAATAATGTACAGCACATACAGTGGGAGTGGACACCAGTGTGATTGACAGCTGGCATCATTCTGTAGGTGCCTGCTTGGTGGTGACGTGTGTGAACTTCAGCTTTCAAACTGCCATGGTGCCAGTCAAAGAGTGAATCTCTAGGCTTTTCAATAGGAGACAATTTTGCAACTGTGAGACCGTGACTAGTCTTTTCAGTTTTTATATACAGTCTAGGAACTTGATTGTGGCCTCAGAAATGAGGTTCTGCCTCATTTGGACCCCTCATGTGGTGCCCATGATGACCAATGGTCCCAACAAGGTCCTAAAGAGGTAATGAAAAAGAGTTCATACACACACACGTTTGCACTTCTATCAGAGTGAGGACCCTCGTAGACATAATGCAT
Source organism: Brachirus orientalis (assembly GCA_016785285.1). Classification (NCBI taxonomy): domain Eukaryota; kingdom Metazoa; phylum Chordata; class Actinopteri; order Pleuronectiformes; family Soleidae; genus Brachirus; species Brachirus orientalis. The sequence goes on along the minus strand of JAFBJR010000078.1, from coordinate 5,140,164 downwards.
TCTCTAGCCCCTTACCCTAACCTTAACCATCACAACTAGATGCCTAACCCTAACCCTTACCCTAACCAAAACCCAATCCTTAACCCTGAGAAAGCCCTTTTAACTTGCGAAAAAAAAGTGAGGACCAGCCAAAACGTCCTCACTTAGTCAAAATGTCCTCGCTTTGCAGGGTTTATACAAATTTTGGTCCTCAACCTGCAGCAAGTACAAGAACACACATACGTGCTCACACACAGGTTTGCCCAGCTATTCTTCTTAGGACACTGCACTCATTTCCATTCATCTGGACAGCAACAAAGTGTTATCCCTAACCTTGACCTAATCACATTTCAAATCTTAGGCTTAAGCTAACCACTTTCTCAGAAATGAGGTTCTGCCTCATTAGGACCAGGCTTTGGTCTCCATGACGACTACTGGTGCCGACAAGGTCAGAAAAAGTCTCATTGTGCGTTCCTTTTCCTTTTGTGGATTCTCTCTCTGCATGTGTGTGAGTGTGTGATGGTTGCAGGTGAGCTGGCTTGATGGAATGAATGATATATAAGTGTTTAGGTGGAGCTGATTGGTCCTGCACAGCAGGTTCAAGTAAAAGAGGCCTGACCACCCTGTTCTTCAGACATCACATGCTTCTTATTATAACTTATTAAAGTGGTTTCCTTTAATGTGTTATGTGGGTTTGTTGGGTGTTTTGCGAAGACCTGGACCTGGTTGTCCTATAGAGGCAGCAAACACACACACACACACACACACACACACACACACACAGGTTTCCGCAGCAACTTGTCTCAAGACACTTATCGACTTCCATTTATTTGGAGAACCTTAACCATAACCAGTTCACATAACCACAATTCAAATCTTAGCCCTGAACTTAACCAGTTCCTCAGAAATGAGGTTCTGCCTCATTAGGATCAGGTTATATTGGTCAGTGTTTATGCCACACACACGCGCGTTTGTGCTTCTATCAAAGTGAGGACACTTTGATAGAAATAATACATTCCCCAGCCCCTTAGTCTAACTTTCACCATCACCACTATATGCCTAACCCTAAACCTTACCCTAACCTAAACCCACTTCTAACCATAACCCTAAAACTAGGTCTTAACCCTGAAAAAGCCATTTTAAGGGGTGAAAAAAAAGTGAGGACCAGCCAAAATGTCCTCACTTTGTCAAAATGTCCTCACTCTGTAGGCGTTTGTACGATTTTTGGTCCTCACTCTGCAACCAGTACAAGAACACACACACACATAATGCTGCCAATCAGCACCGTAAATCAACGTTCTGTCCTGTGTCGAATAAATGACTGCAATGATTGGAATCAGATCTATTGTCTGCTCTGAGCATTTATTCCTTTTCCCGACCCAGATGTGTGTTTCATTGTGCTGATAAAAATTCAGAGACTAAAAAAGGCACATAACTTTCTTCATAATCACACACGCACAAAAAAAATACAACTTTGTGATTTATTTGCATTTTCCAGTGTTTAAATAAAAAAAGAAAATGAACTATGTCTATTCATATGTAAACAACAACTTGACCCAGTGTGTAAGACACACACTAAATTGCAAAGCTCTCGTCTTTGCAATTGTTCAAACAAAGACGAGGAAATCATGCTCATTTGCAAATCAGCATGAATGGATTTGACATTTTGCATGTATAATTGTCGTTTTCTTTAAACTCATGCATTCATTCACTACACTTGTACATTATTATATTAGGCTCTTGTCTCTCCTGCCTTGTGAATAACCAACATATTCCTTTTGATATGTGATACCAAGGATGAAAAGCAGATCACATAAGAGTCCAAGTCCTTTGTGTCCTCTCCTCTATAAAATCTTTCTTACGGCCTTCCCTGGCAACCAGGAACACTGCTGTTATACTAAAATGTCTTGTCATACAGAAAACAGAGGTTGAGCTAATGTCATTTCATACTTCAGTGATTCAAACATGTCAGGAACATGAACACTGCGTTTTCTTGGCGGCCGCATGAGTCTGCCACACTTATGTTTGGCGTGTGAGCCAAGCACTTTGTACCAAGTCATCGTCATTACCATTGCCATCATCATCATCATCATCATGTGCTTTTCTGAATGTCAGTGTTTCTGTTGGCAGGAGGGAAAAACACACCCACACACAGGTTTCCATGACTTCAGAGGACATCGCATTGACTTACATTCATTTCCTGGAGATTTACTCTAACCATAATCATAACTACAAGTGTCCTAACCCCAAAACTGACCCTGACCTTAACGTAACACTAACCTCAGCCTAACTTTAAAACATGTCTTCACCTTCAAATGTAGTAATTTACATTATGGGGACTTTTGGGGGGCAATTTTGTCTTCTATAAGAAAGACAAGTCCCCATAATGTGACTGTGTAAACAGATTTAGGTCCCCACAACATAAGGAATACCAGGTACTGGTACTGCCTGGAACAGTAGCTCATCTTAATCCAGGTTCAGACTAATTTTAAGGTAAACATTTTGTACCTTATATTCCATTAGATATTAAAACAGACAAACAGGGGACTTGTCTGTTAATGTGTGTTTCCCTGCTGTTGCTGTCCAGTGCAAGAATCTAGAAGTAAAGTAAGCCGACAGAACCATATTTTCTCATAATACCCTGATCACTAATAATCATGAACATAAGGCTGCATGGCTACAACTGAGGACATGTCCTTGGTCCTTTATTAGACGGATTCATGGACTTTAGAAACATGACAGGATTTTACAGTGCAGAAGAAAATATTATTTTTGGGGGGGGCTACCTTTCCCGTTAGTTAGACTTGAGATGATTATTCCTGGCAGTGTGGTGATTTGCACTTTGCATTTGCGTTTTTATTCCATATATTCAGAGTCAAAGAAAACATGATTTGACAGTAAAAGTAACAATTCAGGTTTGTGTCAACAGTGACTTTGCAGATCACGGCAATAGCCGGTCTTTGATATGAATGCTTCCTTTACTAAAAACTATGGCTGCCAGCAGAAACACATAAAGACTGACGTCTCAACTAATACAATCCAAGATATCTGAAATACCCTGATCACTAATAATCATGAACATAAGGCTGCATGGCTACAACTGAGGACATGTCCTTGGTCCTTTATTAGACGGATTCATGGACTTTAGAAACATGACAGGATTTTACAGTGCAGAAGAAAATATTATTTTTGGGGGGGCTACCTTTCCCGTTAGTTAGACTTGAGATGATTATTCCTGGCAGTGTGGTGATTTGCACTTTGCATTTGCGTTTTTATTCCATGTATTCAGAGTCAAAGAAAACATGATTTGACAGTAAAAGTAACAATTCAGGTTTGTGTCAACAGTGACTTTGCAGATCACGGCAATAGCCGGTCTTTGATATGAATGCTTCCTTTACTAAAAACTATGGCTGCCAGCAGAAAAACATAAAGACTGACGTCTCAACTAATACAATCCAAGATATCTGAAGAATATGTTTGCCACTTTTTTCTTGCTATTAGAAAGCCTTCCCCCCCCCAAAATCACTCCATCCACACCAAACTCCAAAGAGAAAATCAACTATTTTAATTCACGACACACAGCAGTTGTTAATCCATTGCTGCCTCCAACAGTAAGTTCAAGTGTCAATTGTTCAGTGTCATAAACGAAACAAAGGTGAATTTTCATTTGCAAGTATAAATGTAAATGTAATTAACTATGTTAATTATTTGCTCACTCTCTCAGAAACTCAGGAGGTCAGTAATCACTGTTTGTAGCTGCTGCACTCAGGTCAAGTGTACCACTGCTATTACACAAGCCGGAAGCTGTTTGCTGATACGGTGCCTTGCAAAGTGTTTTGACTGCGTGCCATTCATCACTCTTGGGTAACGGTTGAATAATTTGTTCGGTTTATTTTGGTGTTTTTCAGCCTCCCCTCAGAAGGGACTTGAAGATGAAAACAAGGGACAGCTTTGAATCCAAGTGGACACCTCTCCCCTCCAGCCTCTTTCTAAACATCACTTCAATTTTCAACACTTGTTAGTGTAGTAAATTGGCATTTGTTTCGCAGTTGTGGGCACAAACATTCATGCATCAATCTGTCCCCTCTCACATCCCGCCTCTTCAGCTGTCTCCGTCTCCTGTTTCCTTGTCTCATTTCATTTCTTGTTCTTCTCCCAACTTGCTCTTTCTTCCACCCCACCCGTCCCCTGCCCCCCTGTCTGTTTCTCTCCTGGGGACCATGCATCGCCTCCTCATTAATACATCTGCGTCATTCTTCCCATGCAGCTACGTCAGATCCTACTTAAGGATCCTGGAGGGAAGAGGGCATGAATGAAGTTGAAGTAATTGGGGGAACAGAGAGAGAGAGGAATTTATAGAGAGGGCAGGTGGATATCAGCGGGAAAAGGGGACAAGAAGAAAATCGGGGGGAATAAATATGGAGCAAGGAGATGGAAGTTTTACTAAAATGATAGCAAATTTTGCATTGTGAGAAATTATGTGAGAAATATGAAATTGCCTTTAGCATCTTAAACAGTTACTGCAATCCTCATTGCAGGGGCTTGGTTGCCAGGTTTTCCAAAAATACAGACAAAGGCCACTGCACTTAAACCTGGCATTACGATGCATTCATGCACGTACATGTACATAACAATGTCTGTTTTTATTTTTATAAATATTTAAACCTATTTGGTTATTCTAGCGTGTCAGCAACATGAGCGAAAGTGTATAAACACTTAATTAAATCAATTTTCTTTTTATCCTAATTCAAATAAAGAAAGAGGTTAAAAAGAAACATCAGATGTTTTCAGTTTTAACAGCAGTTGTACAAATCATATAGGCAGGAAAAATAAATTAGAGCGTATGGGTTTATTAAGCATATTGGAATAAAATGAAAAATTTGTATGATGAGTAATATCTACAGTGATAATTGTTTTTTTTGTTTTTTTACTTGTGACAATGCAGGTTTTCATGGAGACTGACACTCATTTGGACAGTAGTCAATCATGCAGGTCCAACACACTGTACAGTTGCATGACAATTTTTCAGTATAATGTACTGTGTAATTATCTTTGTTTCACTCCATAGGTAATGGTGGGCCTCCACTTAATTCAATAGTCTATCAAACATTTCAGAAATGCTGGGAGTGGGTGACATTAGCTGGACGTCAAGCACATGGAAGCTGCAGTTTTAGATGGTATAGTACAAGACAGTGGTTTCTAGCTTTTATACCAAATCCCACCTGAGAAAATATGAAGCACCATTATCACCAACATTAAAATACAGTGGTGTAAATAGGCCGAGCAAAGTCAGCCGCAGACTTTTCACGGGAGGCATATTTATTCCCAACAAGAGAATTTGCTCTCTCATCATCTTCCTCATGTATATTACAGACACTGGTATAGTGAAATTCGATTAGAATGTAGAGAGACATAAGGTGACTCTAATTATTGTTATTTCATTTTTTATTATATTTTTGGTTATTGTTTCATTTTCTCTGCACTGCATCTCATACAATGTATATACAGTAGTACAGTATTTCTGATTTTACTCCAAGTACCAACAGAGGAAGCACATTTTGAGAACCAAGGGTATAATAAAACACTCATCCCTGACACTGAAATCTGGTGTGTTGCTATTCCTCTACATGAGACTTATCTCTCATTAATCGTCTCCCTCTCTTTTCTTCAAAGGAAGGCAGGGAAGAGAGCCAAGAAACTGTGGGCTCTTAATGTTGAGACTCTTTACATTTTTCATGTCCATTTCTACTAATGAAATGGCACCCTGTCACTGGAAGAGCTTTGACATTATATACAGACAACTGCAGACAAAAAGCAACTCGAAAGTACAAAAATAATTTAAAAAATCGACAGCGATCGATGAAAGAAATAAGAAAAAAGGTGGTGATATTGGTCCCTTCTGGCTCTGACTGTATGTCAGTCAGGACACAGTCAGGGTGAAGGAGACGCACCTGTTATGTGTCATCTCTAACAAGCAACATAACGACTGTCAAGGCAAGAGAATTTTCAAGAGAAGCCAGTGTCGTTTGCAGAAACATACTTGCAGCGATAAAAACAACCAATCGTAAGCATCATTAAGCAGCAGCTGGAGACACTGACTGGATGATTGTTAAGAATAAATGCACTTGGAGAAAATTAGGTTTATTCTGCAGTCTGCAATGGTGATGGTTCAGTTTAATGACTGCTGTCAGAATATAGATTTACTCAACACAAAGGTGCTATGTGTAAGACACGTATTGTGTCATTATGTCATCAAAGAATAAGGTAAATGTAAAAATGAAAGGCGTCACTGTTTCGATGATCCACCCGCCACTTTCCACTGAATAACGCAGGTGGCAGCACTTCAAAACACGTGATGCTGGCAAAGCAAACTGAGAGCAGATAGCTGTAAACCTAAAAATCCCCCACTACCCCTATCAAAGGTGTGCATTGTTGTATGAAACTAAAACTGACGTTGGGGCAGTTATGTATGTCTGTGTACAGGATATTTGCATGAAGACAGTGTAATTTTGGGTTTATGTGCAGCTTCTTATTTCCATATTTTCAGAAAATCTGGCAACTACACTTATGCAACATTTTGAATTGGGGTAGAAATGGTCATTTTAAATGCTGAAGTTTGCTCTTGTAAATGGTTTACAATCATCACCTTTAACTAAAGCATCTCATTGACAGCAAGCTTAAAAATCAGTGTTATTATCATCCTCATCAACTGACATTAGATGCCTCAACAAAGAGAAGCTGTTCCAGACACTGCATCAGAAAGGGTAGTGTGATTTAACAACTGTATAAAGTCTGCTTTAAGTAAAAAATAAATAAATAAATGAAAAATGTGGGTGGTAGACACACAAATCAAGTGCAAAGCATAATATAACATGTGTGTTCAATAATTAGGTAAGGCAAATTATGTTACAAAAATTGAAATGGCCCTTGATAAGAAAAAAGGATTCCCACCCCTGTCTTACATCATCATCAGCGTCAGAGTTGCCCCACTCTAACATGGATTACATCTAAACTGGCAGTTATTAAAAGGAGACCAAAATAGTCTCCCCTACACACTCGCCAGGAACTCTAAACACGGACTCAGAAATTGAGTTAACTGGTTAAAAAAAGATTCACTGAGGTGGACTTGTCAGTAAATGTGACCCTCTGGATTTCAAATCTATGACTCATACCTGCACTAGAATGTTTTCTCCATTTTTCAGTGTTTTGATTTCTTTGGTTGCATATACACTAAATGTACTGTATTTACTTGATATTGTCCTTCTTTTCACGTTCTTTGCTTTTCAAACTGTGCTCTTAATTAAAAAGCTGTGACTTAACGAGGAAGTGCCATCTGTCCTTGGCACATTCAGTCCTGGCACTGTTTCTCAGATACTATAAATACAATCAGAACATATGATGTGATGGAAACACATACGTCTGTGGCTGACGTGACTGTGATGTTTTCACTTGTCAATATTGACTGCACCGTACCACGGTTTGCAGATAAACAGGTTTAGTTGATTTTTTTGACAAAAGAGGATGCTGATTAACAGATAATCCTGAAGGTGCACACGCTGCATCGCTAAATGAAGCCGCACACATTTTCTTGCAAAGCATTGGTAACGAGGACACTCATAGACAAACCCTAACCAAGAGACATAATGCTTTATTTCATCGCTTAGTTGTAAACCTTAACATCACAACTAAAAATGCTTAACTCTAACCTTAAACAAAAACAAGACCACTCATGAAGTGGTCATTGCGGCAATAAAATGGCAGCACACAGTAAAGAAAAAAACACGAGTATCCCAAGCGTGTGCTTATCTGTGAGATTAACAGTGGTAGACTGAGACAAATTAGGGTTATAGTTTGTTGTATTTGTGCAGAGAAGTTGAGTGACAGTGGAAAAATAAGTTCCAGATCTCCTTATTATCTTAGAGGGCCTGGTGATACAACCTTTCACATAATTAAATTTGTACAACTCATTAGGTAGCAGTGATTAAATGTGCACTGTGAAATGACTTATGGGCCTGTGACCTTGCAGACTGGAGAAACACACCCAGCCCATAGAAAACTGCCCTTTCACAGTTTTTCAATCTACTCTGATCATTTTCATCTCAGCCCATGGCGGCCAATCACGGCTCCAGCTGTGAACAATATTCCTATGATGGTGTCCAATCAGGCCTCCTGCCATCTGAGCGGTACAGTTGGACTTAACAATCGATTCATCTGTGCTGACAGTCTAAAGCCTGGAGCAAGAGTCACTGAAGGAAAAACAGGCCGAGGTCTTAGGTTTCAGTGAGGCTGAAGATGCTGAAAAGGAAACGTATATCTCTGAGAATACTGAGACGTTGCCGGGCTCTGTCTGTTTTATAGCAATTACTATTCTTCTCAAGACACTGAGATCCATGCTCGCAATAACCTACAAGGAAAAAAGAAAGGACACATACTTTATTGATGCCTGCAGATTTATGTCCTCGCTAATGTTTATTGTTTTAAAAGGAATCTCTTGCGTGACAAGATTACATGTGGCACTGGTGAGTGGTTTGAAGCAAAACTTTGTCTTGAGAAAGTAATAATGACAGAGGGTGAAATGGCTCCAAGAGGATTTTCTTATAACAAATGTTGAGGGGAAAAAAAGAGAATTTATTTTTTCTGTATTTATTGTCAGAGTATTTATGTTTTTCTCTGCAGGAGGATAGTGAATCCACACTGTGTCTGCAACCATGTGTCTCTAAAAAAAGCTCTATTTATGCATGCACGAGATTAACTCTAATCCAGTGGCAGCTATTGATCACATCATACTTTCAAGTGAGGCGGAATAGCTCCTTGTCTGCAGATGAAAAGAATGACAACTTTAGAATAAACAACACAAAGGCAGTGAGGAAAAGATACTAGATGAGAGAAGATAGTGTCAAGTCAATCAAATTGTCCTCAGCTGAGGGTAGAATTACAAAAGGTTCCAAAAAAGGAGGTCGTTTTCATTTTTTTCCCCCCCCCGGTCTTTGAAACACATCACTAAGTTACATGGTCAAAAATAGCTCGCTCATGTTGCAACCGGAGAGATGAAAGTGTGAAGAGACAGCTTTTTTGCTTGCTTCTCATATATAGTGTATGAGAAGGCACGATGCTGTGTCTGTGGACGGCAGAAAGTCTCCTGTGGGCAGCTGTGAGGAAATGAACTGTGTCTAAAAGGAAAACATGGGGGAATTTGTATCCAGCATTTGACACAGAATGCACTTCTGTCATGCTTTGTTCTTGCACCTTGAGGTCAGAGTGAAAATGGAAATGTATCTTTTTCCATAGTTTCACCAAGATATCAAAAAAGGCTCAGTCAGTACATTTACATGCACAGTTTAGTCAGGCTAAGGCCGTCGTCAAACTAAGACCCGCAATGGGACAACTTGAAGAGTCAACTTACGTTTGACTCCACCACTGTAGGTGGTGCTGTATCTCTCTATAAGCTAGTGCGTATTGAATAATCCTGTCGACCTTTAGGTCACAGGAAAGCAAACTGTGAACGGGGCGATGGTCGGTGAGATGCATCGTGCTGTGGTTCTGTATGTTTCATATTTTAATAGTTAATATGAATTAGACCAGCTGGAGTTAGGCACCGGCGCCCCCTCATGTGGAGGATAGAGTGGTAGAAAATGAATGAGTGAGTGACTACGAATTGGATGGAGCATGGCTGTGTTTGTCTGAGGAAAAAAAGATTTCCGGCAACAGTACTGCAGTTTTTACGTCTTCTCGTTCTACTTCCGGGTCAAAACCAGGAGGGAAATTTTGGTTCTTCTGCAGAACGTCAAGTCCGACTCCAGTCCGACTAATGAACTATCTGTGCAGGAGTAATTGGACTTGTCTGTGAAGATTCTCAGTTATCCTGGTCATGGTATCCAAAAGTGTAGCAAAAAATCTCATCCAAGAGGCTTCTGCAGAACTGAAGAAGCCTCTTGGACTAATTTGACTATTAATCACATTATCCAGTTATTTTAGTCCAAATAAGACTAGCTTGATTTTAATTGGCCTAACCAGTTTTTAAGAAAACCAACTTATTGTCTTAGTCCAACTAAAATCGGACTTTTCACAGTACAGTAAACACACACTTGATTTTGTTTGCACTGTATGACTTTCAAAGTTTGATGCATTATATTACACACTTTCCTCCCATTCCAACTCGGGAAGACCGTTAAAAATTAATGAACCTTCAGCAATTGTTGCTCTCCAGACAATATGTAGCATTTTTAATTGTGTGTGACGCATTCAGGCAGAAAGACTCTCGTGGCCACATGCAGCTTAACTGCACAATGCATGAAGTTTTGCCAAAAGAGATAGCAAAGGTAATGATGTGCAATTAGGACCCAGAGTCACAGTGACACCCATATAATGTTGCTTTGAATGTGGAAGAAGAAGAAGAAGAAGAGAATGTGATGTTTTAATTTAGAGAGAGTCCCTTCTCTGAACAAAACTGACTTTCTAAGTAGTGCACAGAAGAAAAAGAATAAAAACACACAGTGCTTTGTAGATAATTATGAACAACCTCCTTTAGGAAAATAGTGTTTGGGACAGTTGGTTCTGTGTAGCATAATCGACTTTTATTGGACAAAAAAATCTCACATTGTCTTTTTCTTCATCCATCCTGCCTTTACAGTCAGTGAAAAACAGACTGCTTCAACAAGAGACGATCACTGCTGGGTTTTATTCTTCCGGCCTAATTCTGAGCCCAGCAGCTGCTAATGGATGTTGATCCTGTATGTATTTTCATATGTTTTGTCCCGGGAGACATTAACTGGGTTATTTCATGCTTATTATGAACAGCAAAAAAGGGCAAACAGTTCAAAGGTACATAATTGTAAAAGTGTAGAGAACAGTGTGCTCTCAAGAATGTGAGTTACGCATGATTTATGCTGGTTAGAATATGTCAGCCTTATAATGATGAAAGTAACAGTTTTTGCGCTAAACATCGTTCAATACATGTTGTTAGCGATGAACAATTTCAGTAAAAGACAAACAAGGTATGAGCAACCCTCCAGTGACAGTTATCAGCTTAACGCTGGTTTCCCCACACAGTCCGATAACATGCAAAGATTATTTCGAAATTATTCGAAATTGCCCATTGGTGTGAATGTGAGCGTGAATGGTTGTTTGTTTCTGTATGTTGGCCCTGATATTGACCGATCCAGGGTCTCACCTTTCACCCTGCGTCAGCTGGGATTGGATTAGCTCCAGCAGTAGACAATGAATGAATGAAAATGTGGTGTTATTGAAGAATCACTTACAAGGTGAATTGAAGGAAACCGTGAAGTGAAAACACTGAAAAGTTCTTTAATGAAAAGTTCTGAGTCCTAATTTGGCGGAAGAAACTGTCTCACTTATTCAGGTGCAGCTCAGTGCCTCTTTTTTTGGCCCACTTTTCTCCATTTTGTGGATATATTTGTCTGGGTGAAAAGTGGGTCAGAATCTTCCCATGAGACTCCACATGTAGACAGGAATTAGATTTATTACCCAGAATGCACCACAGGGGAACTCTGTCCCTTGCCCTGAATCGATGGAATGTGGTGGGGAGAGGAGGGGAGTGGAAAAGAGCAAGAAGCCGCTATTTCAGCATTCAGCCGGAGACAGGAGGCAAACAAGGGGGCAGTAGTTTCTGGTAGGAATTGAATTTGCTAACATCAACAAACAACCTGCTCCCAGCACAACAAAGACTCCAACAGAATCCCCACAAGAGCATAAATAGCAAAGGAAAGGAAGGTTTCATCAATCAGGAAAGTGACCGCTGGACTAGAGAGTTGCTTATCAGTGTGTCCAGGTGGTGAGGCTGCAGTGCAGTTACGGCCGCACGTGTCTCTACAGAGAAATGTTTTTACAACTTATGTTTAGCCCCTTTAAATTAATATTGGTTTAGATTATAATGAAACCAGAGAGATTTTGCAAATGTGCTGCTAAAGTAGACTGAAAGCTCCTTTATGCACATTGGTTTGGTTTTTACGTCGAGCATGTTTGGGTTCTCGGTCACTTCACTCACAGTATTGTTTTTCTTCTACCAAGCTAAGAATCTGTTTCTAGCGCTTTAAACTAAAAACTAATAAAATTCTACTGATAATCTGGGAAAGACTGAGCAGGAAACGTAAATAAAGGTATCCATAAAAAAAAAAAAGACTGTATTACAACAAAACATTAAAATAGTTTCATTTATTTTTAACTCTTTCAATTCTACTTGTATTAAGTTTGATAACTCAGGCAGATCTTCTGTGAGGTGTCACACACTAGTCCTTCATAATGGTCCACTAAATAGCTTACTTTCTCCACATGACATATGTTTGTCATCAGAGGATCCTCACATCCTCTCAGTCATCGTGTCAGTGACATCACATAGTCCTGTTTGGCCATAAATCGTGACACTCCGGCGTGTCCTTACCTTCAGACTGAACTCTTTCTCTTCATTCATCAGTTATCGATAATCTATCAGCCCACTTCTCTTGGACTCTGCTGATAGATCTCCTGACAGTCTGATGGATGGCATCACTAAGGCAATTGACAGCCAGGCATCAGGGGAACAGCAGGGAAACACATCGATAGATGAATTTGTTTTTTCTGGACTAAAACACTGCTGTGCGTACTCATGTTAAGCTGTTGTAAACAAGTCTGTGGCCACACTGGCAGCTCTGTGAGTCTCTGGGAACCAATGCAAACATCAAAAATGCACATAGAGATGATGCCAACATGCTGGTGTTATGTTTTCCACCTCATTTTAGCACGAAAACATGCAAAAGAAGGACTAATCTGGTCATTCTGTGTAGTTTGGGTCACCAAATAAATTTTTTTTTTTTTCAGCTTTTTAGTGAATCTTTATAGAATGACACATGTGATTTATTTTCCAAACAGATATCAATTAGAAGTGAGTGATTTAGCCATTCAAAATTCTATCACTTGTCACAAAACTGGTTGCATTACCTGAAGGCTTCAGATTATTTCACTTGCAGCTAAATTGTATCTGTCTTAATATTTGCTATTGGATTGGAAACCAACCCAGACCCCAGAACATACACACAGGTATGTGCAGCTACTGGGACACTGTATTGACTTCCGTTCAAACAAAGCTGTATCCTTGACTTTGAACCATAATCAATTCAATTTTATTTATATAGCGCCAAATGACAACATACATTATCTCAAGGCACTGTACATTGTAAGGCCAAAACCTTTACAATATTACAGAGAGAAAAGAAACCCAACAGTTCACATAATGAGCAAACACTAGTCATCAGTGGAGAGAAAACAACTCCCTTTTAACAGGAAGAAATCTCTGACAGAAAAGATGTGCGGTCGTCTGCCTCTAACCTTAATCTCATCTCTAAACCTAACCAATTACTGAAAATGGGGTTCTGTCTCATTAATCCCAGGTTTTGATTTCCATTCATCTCCATTCCCAGAAAATAAATAAATAAATAAAAGAGTGTCAATGGGCAAATATCTTGTGCCTGATATACTACCATTGTGTTCAGTAGTCTCATTAGTTTATAAATAAACTACTACGTTATATCAGTTGTCATCTTTTGACAAATCACTTGTTGTCACATTCATAATTATACCCATGTGTTTACACTGCCTATTGTAAATGCACAATGGCTGTGTGCCTTAATGTGACTTGCAGCTTTTGTTGACACAACTCATTGACAGCTTTGCAGCAGTGGAAGACGGCAGCTCATGGCTCCTCTGTTTGTTCATGAGAAAATACTCCGATGGTCTCACTCAAAGGCCGCTCAAGTCCCCGTCAGCTGCTGCACAATGCAGAAGAAACAGATGGTTGGTGTGTGTTTGTGTACATACAGCACATATGTAGGTCAGGTACGCCACAGTCACTGGTTGCCATGGGAACTGGGTATCAAACATGACTGCATTCTCTCTGAGAGATTGACTTGCGGCCAAGCTCTGGCTCTCACACCTCTCATCCCCCCTCAGCAGTTAACCCTTTCAGATGATGTGAGAATATTCACTGGAGAAAGTTAACATCATCAGAACAAGCTTAACGGCTGATGATCAGAAGGGAAATGAAGCATCAATTTAAATCGGTGATCCATAACACAGCTGTATTCTGGTGATGACTTTATTGCTGTTAACCTTTATGTTAAAAAAAAAAAACAAAACAAAAAAACTAATCCCACACCCAAACACAGACCTGGCATATCATCTCTGCCTCACACTTGATGGCTGTTTTGGATTTGTTCATGAATGTGAACATGTGACCTTGATGATTCACAGTGAACACAATGGGATTCTCCCTGCCTGTCTCTGCCAGTCTTCCTCTATCAAACACACACACACACACACTCTGTATGGTAATTGCACGTGATTGGACGCAGTGAGCTGCTGATGCATGTTGAATGCTGATGAGAAAAAAAAAAAAAAAAGGCGAAGGGGTAGAAAGCCTCCTCTGTGCCTGCGAGACAGAGAGGAAGGAAAGAGGAGAGAGAAGAAGAGGGAGAGAGAACAGCTCTGCTCACATCATTCATCAGTGTCACACCCTGCCCTCACCCCCTGCTTAGACCCTACACAAGTGTGCGGTGGCATATCGAAATACTTCACACACACGCGACTGTGATGCACTACCTTCTTAAAGGATCATTTCTTTTTATTATACCACGGGATCATATACACGTAAAAACACTCTGCATGTCCTCCCTCTCCGCTGCATGCCTTCTTTGCTCTGGACATACACACAAACCTGCTCTGTCCTCCTGTGTCCCACTTTTTATGTCCGTCCAGGCTAATGAGGTGAAAAATTAGCTTGGGGCTCACCAGAGAAGCTTCTGGGGTCAGCAGCATGCAAAGACGTTTTTGGCGTGACATTATTTTATTCATTTACAGGGGAGAAGCAAATCATGATCTCAGAAATCACTGGTCGTGGTTTTAGAGCCTGGGAACAATGACCACACCAATAATAACTTGAGCAAGGAAACATGTAATTTTAATGTCACCAGTGTTGGGTTTTGAACCTCCAATATTGTTGGAGGTGTGTCCAAACTTTTGACACATTCAAAGTTTTTGCAGTCCAGAAAATTGCTCTTCACTTAGCTGGTTGGTTCTTGCCATAATTTGGCATGATGCCTTCAGTGAGAATGATTGATGCCTTCAGTGAGAATCCACAATGAAAATAAAGAAAAACCATTAAATGAGAAGGTGTGTCCAAACTTTTGACTGGTAGTGTATATTAAAAGTGTATGTTATAGTGCAAGAAAAACAGCACAACATAATGAGGTGTAAAAGTGAGTTGATCAGTTGAAGCAAAATACATCAAAGAGCAATGAAAGTTCTGGTAAAAGCTGTTTAACCACAGTGCTTATATATATGATTTAATCTGTTTTACAGTACTTTACTCAAAGAGAAACAGATCTATAGAGCTGCAGACATCACGTAACTCACGGTGTTTACATGGCCATGTTGGCAGGCAAAGCTTCTGGAAAAATGAACAGTGACAGTGCTGGCTTCACTGCACGTTTTAAATCCACGGAAATCGAGCAACATTTCAAAACACCTGACGGACTGAATTTATATTTATATTGTCCCAATGCTTTTAGACATCACAATAAGCACGTAAAGTAAAAAAAAAAGATATTAAGCATTAAATTCTGTACCTCACATGAAGTGACCACTCCATAAGTCGGATTGTTTGGCATCCTGGGGCACAACAGCTCCCCACCATCTTCACTATGAATACAGCCGTCGAAGAGAAACACTGGCTGACATATTGCCACATGCAATATATACTGTAAGTCTATGGATTTGAACAGCATGGTTTCCTGCCAAAATTGTGTTGTTTTGGCTCCAAGAGGTGCATGACTGGATTGTGTGACATCAGTATCAGAGCTCAAATAACTAAAATCCAGCCGCATGCTCTGTGTAGAGTGTAACAGCACTGATTTGTATTCTCTATTTGTAATGGACAAATGGAAAAAAGTCTAAATTTCTCTCCTTTGAAAATAGCCTTCATCCAAGCAGGGCTCATGCAGAGAGGGGAAACAGGTTTCACATTTTGGTCTAACTTATACATGTAGTCTATTTAATGTGACTGTCCCCTCTGTTTTATCTGAGATCTGATCCCACACAGCAGAGGGAGAGAACATCCACCCCAGGCCTGTTATATAGTGCTGCTTCTGAAAATCCTCTGATGATTGAGTTACACAGGATACTGGCTGATTTCACCTCCAACAAAATGACTCAACACTTACATTCAGTCACTGTCACACTCACTGCGATCAATCCAGTGACACGACAGCATATTCATCTGAGATAAAAAGAAGACCCCGCTGTGTTGTGCTGTGGTGGTTGCATTTTTGCAGCAGTCACATGCAGGCTTATTGCCTTTTTTTATGTAAAAGGTACATTACACCAACGAAAACAGGTCACATGGCAATAACTGTAGCAATTAAATGCTGAGAATTCTCTATAAGAAATCTATGTCAGCTGATGTTGTAGTCAATTCACCTTCTCCTCAATTTACCTGTGAATATTACATGTAAATCCTATTGACAGTAATGACTCTGGTGGACAAACAAGCTTAGCGTTTTAGGTAAATTCAATTTTCAACTAAATTAAAGTCATCTCACTATGGACAACATCTCTATGATTTTACACTATATATTATATATTTTCTCATGGTCTAAACTGCATAAACTATTCAACTGCCAATCATCTTAATATGTAATATCTTTCTATATTGTATATTCTTGTAATTAAAATGTGTTTATTATTTACTACTTTCATTTTTTTACTGTCTTTGCTGCTGTAATGCCTTATATTTCTCTGTTGTGGGAATAATAAAGGACTATCTTTTGTTATTTTATCTAATCTCTCTGTATATTAGCTGTGGGCAAGAGAACTTTTCACCACGAGCAAGAAAAAGTGATGAATCAGATGCAATGTCTTCTAAGAAGTGAGTCACAAAAACAAACCGGCCAAGTTAATTAGATGTACCTTGTCAATGGGTTGTTGACTCTGGCACAGCGAGCAGTACTCTCTTTGACAGAGAATCCAATTGAAATATTCAAAATAATCCTGCTTCCCACTTCAGTGCCAGCTTCCTGCTCAAACCACAAACAAACCAGGCGGATCATTAACATTTCGGCTGACCTTTTTTCTGTGTCAAAACATACCCACTTCCTGTCAAACACAACCACACAGACACCAGTGTCTGTTCACCACGCGTACACCAGAGCCTCTTCTTAGATCTGAATCCCCTACCCACAGTTTTACCTAAGGGAACCTCACTTATTACAGCCATCTTTGTTTATTTTTCCCAGCTGACAGTTTAATTTTGTCCACATGGGTACAATGCCAGATATCAAACACACTCCCATGCCTGTAGGGCCACCTAGTGGTGCTGAGTGCCATTTCAATACATTGTGCTGTATTAAGGTGGAAATAATATAGATAATATGGGAAAACCTGCTTTCCAAATTAGCTTTTCCACTCCATGGAGTATGATAAACAAACATAATTAAAAATAAACATGTCTAATTTCTGATATATCACAGGAGCTACTTCCTTTTAGTGAGGACATGCAAGTACATGCACCTTTTTCTATAACCATGTATCATTTCACTTCACTAAACAGTGCACACTAAAAACTGGTTTTATATATACATGTATGTGTATGCATGCATATGTATATACATATATACGTGTATACATATATTAGAGCTAAACGATTACTTGATCGATTGTCATCGTTCTATATATACACAACATTTTGTGATGTTTTAGCTTGTGTGTGAATATTGTGAATATGTGTGAATGTGAATATTTTCTGGTTTCTTTTTCTCCATATAACAAGGAAATCATTAAAAGCGAATAATTTTGGCGTGTGGACAAAACAAGACATTTGAGAACATGATTGTGATTTTCAGGTTGGATCAGTAAACTTGAGTAAATATGAATAATATATAGACCACATGTCGTATTGTCTTTGACACTAGCACTCTGTGCAGGCTGTAACCTGTGAAACAGATGAGAAAGCTTGTCTATTCATATGAACATTGAAGTTCAGCATTTTCAGTTCCCTTTGTGTGGCAACACATCATCTCATATTTATGAGAGAAACCACAGCAGGAACATTGCCTGTGGTACTGTTTGAGAATTTCTATTAATGCCACAGTGCATATATCCACTTCTATATTTAAATAATATAATCTCTGTCCTTAGTCACTCTAACCTGCCGCACATCTGCTTTCCTTCACCTCCTCGTTCCACCATTAGGTTGCCTCCTCCTCTTTCCTCTGCCCAGATGACACACACAAACACCTCCTCTCCTGTATCCCTCACCACTTCAGCTGTCCTTTCCCACTCATCTGATAACTCTTCACTGCCTGCCAGAGCCTGTTGCAACTCCTCCTTTAACTCGGTACAAACTTTTTCAGCTTCCACCATTTAATCCTTGGCTGTTCCTTCACTCGCTTCTTCCTGTTGGTTTCCAAACTCATCCTACAGACGACCATCCGGTGCCGCCTATAGCCCCATAAACGTTCAGTCGGCAATCTCCTTCCGATTAAATCTTCTTCAGATTAAACAGACTACCCGTCAGCATCTTTATGGGTCACTCTTATGGGTCACCCTACGCTCCTCCCTCTTCCTGAAATCTGTATTTGCCACAGCCATTTCCATCCTTTCACCAAACTCCGCAAACACCTGTCCTTCCACATACACTCCTCTCATACACCACCATCACCTCTGTTGCCATCGCCAACATGAACTCCACTCGCCACTCCTACAAACTACCCCAGAACTCCCATTCTTTTTTCAGTCTCTTCTCTTCTTTTTGTTGCACTTGGAAATTAAAAGGCCTTTTGCAAAAAAAACAAATTATTGTGTATTGGGAACAGAACAAATGGAATGAAAATAACTAAAGATAACAGAATAAATAGAATAATTTGAATCAAAACCTGCATCTGTATTTGTCTGGATATATTGTAATTAAGAGGAAATCAAACGAAACACACATGATAATGAAACATTTAAATGAGTTTGTTTTATTAAAAGAAGGAAATTCCGACATTTTGCACTTTCATCACACTGTAATCTCCCTGGCCAAAGACAGATGTTTTTGAATTTTCCACAGAGAGCAGAAATGAAACTCTTGTCTCACTGACTAAGAAAAGTGACCCAAAGCACAGCCAGGTTTCCTGTGGTCATTTCTGCTTAAATTATTTCAGGAACACCCTCACTCCCACTGCAGCAGTTGTCTGCAAGGACTCAGGACCCTTTTTTAAGATGTAAAAATCAGTTAAGTGCAACTACATTTTATGACACATTGTAAATACATATTAGGTGAAGCGTATTTCTCTTATTCCTTATCACTATAGTTATACTGCTGAATGCATCACGGATTTCTTCAACTTATTCAGGATGATAGTGTGAAACATAGATAGTGGTGAAACATTGAGTTATATACTGTATAACTTAATGTTATATAACATATCAAAGTTATATATATATATATATATATATAAGCACTGAATTACTGTGTTGTGCTGTGTTATGTGTGAATATATTTAATGCAAAAAAAACCCCCAATCAAGGTCTTATTACAACTTCTCATTTTTTTGTTCTAATCGTGCGTCTCTAATCAAATAAAATGATTACTGTTTATTTAAATGTCTGAATATATATGCATGTATTCAAATTCCAAAGGTGAAACTTTAAATATCAGCCTCCACCTTCTCATGTGCTGAGCACGAACAAGAGCAACAGTGTGTCCACTGTCAACAGTGCTGCTTTTTCTATAGGAGGCCAATTATGCACAAATGGGCTGTATAGTGATATACATTTACATACATAGTTAGAAATTACTAAATACTAGATAGATAGATAGATAGATAGATAGATAGATAGATAGATAGATAGATAGATAGATAGATAGATAGATAGATAACTGCAGTGGGCACTCAACACAAGAAAAATATAAAATAGATTAAAAATACAGTATATGAGAGCATATACAAATATTGCAATAAAATATTTAAAAGAAGACCTAACTATGAGGACATGCACTGCAGTGAATATGTATTTAAAGCCAGTGTGCATCTACTGAAAATGCTTTTTTAAATTAGAATTAGTAAATTATTTTTGAATTAGTGAATAGTGAATTTGGTCTCTGCCCTAAACGCATCCTTCTTACACACTGGTAGTG
The DNA here is from genome assembly GCA_016785285.1 of Brachirus orientalis. NCBI lineage: Eukaryota > Metazoa > Chordata > Actinopteri > Pleuronectiformes > Soleidae > Brachirus > Brachirus orientalis. The sequence goes on along the minus strand of JAFBJR010000078.1, from coordinate 5,120,021 downwards.
AGCACAAGTGGGTAGCACTTATCTGCGGGGACTGGGTGCCTTGCTCAGGGGCACCCCAGCCCTTCACCCTATGAGTGCAATTCCTTTCCTCTTAAAGCTTTACAGTTTCTGCTTCAGTATGCTAGGAGTGCCTTTGTTCCTTTGATGTGCCTTTGTCGCCTGCTGCAGGTCAAATTTCCTTTTGGATGATGACAATAAAACTGAAAGTTGAAAGAGGAGCCGGGATTTTGATGTCACAAAGTGCATACATATTACATTTTGGACGAGGTAGCTTCACTGTCTTTTCAGTGCGTGTCAGTCAGGAAGATGAAGGAAGAAGTGTCCAGACAAGGTTGTTTTTGACCTCAGGTCCACAGGGAACAGAGGTCCTCATCTCACACAGAGGTCACAGGTTACTAGTCTTCCTGTGATTCACTGCAAAACACAGGGAGGTGAGGTGTTGCTCTAGAAATAAGACAGTGCTGGGCCTTAATGTGTTTTCTGTACGTGTAAGTGGACTCAGTGCATGTTTTTATTCTCGCAGCACTGCACTCAATCCTCAGCTGTGGGTGCTTGAATGGTTTGCTGAGTCGCGGTGGTGGAAGAGAAAAGGAGAGGCTCCCTGGCAGGAATCATCCCCCTCAGTCTGACCGCCCACAGTCCGGGGGGGGAGGAAGAGGAGGAGGAGGAGGAGGAGGAGAGGTGAGGGGGAGAAAGTGCTGCTTTGTGAATGAGAGGAGCGGCGGAGGACAGGGAACCAAACTTTACTCGCATTATTCCAGACGGGTGGAGGTTTTTCGCGTTGAACGCGGAGGTTTGGACGGTGCAACGCGGAGCAAAGCAGACGTTACCGTAAGTCACGACGGCGTCGCGCCGCTGATAGGACGCAGATTGACGGGCTTCTTTTTTCCGACGGAAAGATGCCTGCATGGGAGCCGAACCGTGACAGGAATAAGTGTCGTGAGATGGGAGATAATTTCGGGGGGCAGGATTTAACTCCCCCACCGGCTCTGTTTTGCATTCACAAACGCCTCTGTTTTCTTTTTTAGTCCAAACACAGTTTTGGTTTGTTTGTTTGTTTGTTTGCTTGTTTTTTTTCCCCCCCAAACTGTGATTGTTGTGCAAACTAATGTTTAACCTCGTTTCAACGCATTTTATTGCTGTTTGTGAAACCATCTGCAAACGACGTCAAATGTCCTCACATGTTGATATGAATCCGGTAAAGCAGCGAATCAACACTGACGATTTGTGTCCGACTATCTGTTGATTCACATCTTCACTGTTTTCATACAAAGTTTCCGTTTGCTTGCCAGGCTGGATTTCGCAACATTTCATGACTCATGCAGCAGACGTGCGTGCCCAATGTCACCCAGAACAAAAAATAGACTCATAGAAGGCTCATTCATGATATGATGGGGGTTTCTGCTCCGCCAGGGAGTGTGGTGTGGAAGTAGTAAACATAAAATCTAATAATGGGAACACCAGTCTGTGAACCAGGATTTGGCTGATGACTGATGGATGCTGCTCTTTAAATGAAATTCCTAAGATGCGCCTATATTAAATTTAAAATTGACCCTTCAGCACAAATGGAAGCAGCAATAAATAGAAGCCAGTGTAAGAACAAAAGAAATGTTGTCAGTATACAGTAGCAATATACAATCAACAAAAATGTGTGTATTTATAATGCACCATGAGATTCATTCACAACTTTTTAACAAGGGCTGGACATGACTTTAATAACAATTATCACAATAAAGGTTTCTTTAGCTGCAGCATAAGAAAAGATGCATTACATAAATATACTTTAAGATGAAGAGAAGAGTTTTTCTCTTTCCACTGAGTATTAAAAAAGTTTAAAAAAAAAACGTCTTAAATTGTTAGATCTGAGGAGTGTACTTTAGGTGTACTTTAGAATTTTTCATACTACTGATGATAATTATTTTCCACATTAATGAATTTGGTGTGTAAGTTACTGGAAAACAGTGATAAGGGAATGAAAAGTGTAAATAATGTTTTGAATGAAAAATGTCTAAAACCTTAATCAAAACAGAAATTCATCAGTTTAACAATTAATATATTGATCATATCAGCTCTGGTGAAATGAAACTGACAGTGATTTTGTCCTTTCCTCTTTGTGCAGGAGTTTCAGAGAACCTGTAAACCATGTTGGGAACTTTAGCCTGTGCGGCCTGTCTCTGCCTGGTGGTGGCAGTAAGTGGTGAACCGTGCCTCATCATCAGCGAGGTCAACGCCGACAACCCGAGACTGGACACCACTGAGTTTGTGGAGCTGTATCATACCAGTGGACAACGGGCTTCCCTGGACGGCTACACCCTTGTCTTCTACAATGGGAACGGAAATATAGCCTACAAGGTGCTGGATCTTAAAGGCCACAGCACAGATGACAGAGGTTTCTTCCTGGTGGGCTCAGTGGACATGCTGCCCAAACCTGCCATCCTCCTGCCTCCAAACACGGTCCAGAATGGCCCAGACGCCATCGTTCTTTACCACACATCTGCTGCTCGATACAGTGAGAAGATGAACGTCACAGCTGTGGGAATGGTCGATGCCATCGTGTACATGACTCGCCGTACTGGGGGCGCAGAGTTCCTTGCTGAAACTCTGACACCTGGAGAGCCAGCATTTGTTGAGGACGAAACTGCACTTGAGGGGGACGAGTCCATCGAGAGATGCCTGCTGTCCGAAGATCGCTGGGGCTTTCAGGTGTCCTCGCCATCTCCTGGTCAGCGAAACAACTGCACCCCACCTGCCGCCCCAGCTACCAGTCCTGTCATTACTGAGCTGAAGCTAGGAGGGGGGCAGGTGGACGGGTTTGTGGAGCTGACAGATGCTCCAGCTGCTGGTCCTCTGGTGCTGGTAGTGCTGGATGGGAAAACAGACCGGGTCAGTGTGAGTGTGGATGTGAAGGTGGAGACTTCCTGGAACTCTTTGATCTCAATGACCATAGAGAAGAAGTACATGAAAGGTCAGTGTGCAGTGAGCGGTCATGCTCGGTACAGTGCATTTAAGCCACATGATAAATGTACAGATTTATATGAGCTATTTCAGCTATTCTGTGCAGGAGGAAGCCACAGAAAGGTTTGATTTCTTGATTTCTTCTCAGGAGATGAGTCCGGGGCAGTGGCCATTTACAGCGGCAGAGCCTCAGACTTCCCTGTTGGCAGTCCCCTCAGCCAGTTACAGCCTTTGGATGCGTTTGTGTTTGCTGGACCTGGAGACAAGCCCAGTGCCAACCTGACAGAGACTCTCATCCCGGGAAGACAGCCTTACCAACTCAGCAACAGGTAAGAAACAATGACAGGTGTCCACTTCTATGAAACGGAACTGTACTAGGTACACTACAGGACACGAAAGGGGTAGAGAAGTGTCAACTTCACTATGGTGAGGTTATGATGGTGTTGTTGATGTCAGGGTTACTTTAAGAAACCTTAGTTTCAATTGTTGTGAAACACATTCACTGAAGCTGAAGGAGACTTGTTCCTCTTCAATGACGCACTTTTCCTCTGTGTGGCTGCCGTCACTACAAGTAGGGTCGCACTCAAACCATAGACTGTTTACCAAAGTGGATGTAGCCTTCTCGTTTTGTCCCTTGCACAACTACTGTGCAAGTAGGACAAAAGTAGACTCTGCTGGTTGCAAAAAAGAAGACAGTTTAATAGAAGTCTATGGGAAAATGAGTCTAATTTTTATTTACTTCATAACGTCAATAAACATTTTCCTAGGGAGTTAATGATCTCAATTGCTAGTTGCAGGTCTTCTTCAGTAGAACAAGATGAGTTTAGTTTGTCCATTAAAAACTTGGTGTTTCCAATACTTTTGTAGGGAAGACCTGCTCCTGATGGAAACACAAAAGACTCTTGTTGTCATAATGAAAACAACAATTCATACATTTTGGCGATTGTACACTCAAAAAAATGTTTGTTGTCGTTTCCTAATGACACATAATTTTTTTCAGTTTGAGGGAGGGAGGTTTCTATCTGAGTCGCTGTGGCGTTGCCTCCTGGTCCAGAGATCCTGGTGTCTTCTGGGAGGCCCCACAAACTCCTGGGCTGCCCAACCAGTGTCCCTGGCCAAAGATCTGCCCTCACAGTACTGGTGAGTGTTTGTAATGTGCATTATTGCCTTTGATTTCTCTTATCTAATCTAGTCCTTCCTAGAGACTCGGTCTAGATTGGGATATGGGTGGTAGAGGTTTTTGGGGGTTGCCAAATCAATTTGCAGACATTTTTTCCAGCCTTTTAATCAAGATGTATTGAATAACATAAAATAAAGTAGTGATTTATTTATTAAATTTTTATCTCTTGCAGGTTGAGTGTTGCATCATACATCAGCCTTCTGACTTCTGTGCTCTTTGTATTTATACTTAAAAGACATGTGTGCTATTAATCTTTTAATCTTACTTTTAGCAAGAAAAATGCCTCAAAATGTGAAGCTGTGCCTTCAAGGATAGCTAATCAATGTTTTTTTTTAATGGTCTAGTGATCCCAGGAGGTTCAGATTCACTGCCTCATCTCCCTCCATGGGGGAACAGTGACTTCCTGATCAATGAGCTCAACACGGATACACCAGGCGCTGCTGAGGACGGCGAATACATTGAGCTTTGGCACCCATCGGGGCGTCGCGTGTCGCTGCAGGGGATCTGGATATTGTTGTTCAGTGCACACAACAACAAACCTTACAGAGAGATCAGCCTGAGTGGACACTTTACCACCTCTAAGGGCTACTTTCTGCTGGGCAGTGATAGATTGGTGCCAGCTCCGTCACTTCGTCTGCCTCCCAATACCATCCAGAATGGGCCGGACGCCGTGGCTCTGTACCGCAGCCCTTTTGGCCCGCCGTCAGCTGCACAAAGGGGGATTCCCACTAAAGGTCTGCTAGATGCAGTGGTGTACCGACAGAGGGGGTCAGACAAAGAGGCACAGGAGTTGAGTAAAGCTCTGACCCCAGGACAACTGCCTCTGTTGGAGGATCCAGAAGTTCTGCCCAGTGATGAGTCTCTGAGCCGCTGTAGAGGCCTTTACCCCTTCGACCTGTCTGCTTTTTCAGTGAGTACACAGGGCAAATGAAAGCTCCAGTGCGTAACTTCTGTCGCCACTGAAGAATTCTCAGTATTTACCTAAACACTACCAGCACTTTAACATTAAGTACGCCTAGATGATGTCATTTAATCCCCAGCCCTCTGCTATGCAGCTGCAGTAAACGGTTATTCCATCAAATTGCTGAACATTCTGTGTGTGTTTCTCGGTTACCACAAAACAGATAACAGCTGCACTTGTTGCAGCTATCTCATTTTACTAGCACTATATTGCTACTGTGCTTCCTCTGCACCTTCATCATTCAGGACATATATAGAATCACTTCCTGTGCACAGCATTGGAAAGTTGCAGGATAGTATAAGATTCAAAACCCGAGTATATTTTAAGAAACGGTGACTCACGTGGAGCTGATTGGTTTTATCAGCACTGTGTGAACTCATTTGGAAATGGCTTGAATGTAATGGACATTCATTTACATTTAAAAGTTACACACTTCATCTTTAAATGAGTAACGGCTTTACATTTTTGCATGTGTTTACCTGCCTGTTTATACTTAATGAGGGACCGCCTCATCCTGGCATTCTTTGCATATATACTCGATCTCACATTCCGTTTGATCAGCAGTGATTTATAACCAGGATAGTGCTTTTTTTTTTTTTTTGTATGTCCTCTTGGTCTTTGAGTGCTGACGTGTACATGTGTGGGTACCAGCTAACTTCCTTATACTATAATCCCAAGCAAGTTTCCACAGTTACCATCCTCTTCATTGTGTCTTTTGACCACAATTTACATTATATACACACGGGACCAATCAGAAGTTTGACATTGTCGTACAGTACCAGTGAAATGTCACATGGCCCCTGGCAGAACCTAGCGTGTCTCTGCAGACGCAGGTAGTATGAACCAGGCCTTATAAGTCAGTTCTGACAAATTTGGATTTACAAGACAATTAACATACTTCTGTCAAAAACCTTCATTATTAAAGGAGTAGTTTGTCATTCTTTTGAAGATTAACTAGATATTTCCTATTTTTAGCATTATTTAAAAAAAATATATATATATTTCTGTCTATAATTATTTCATTCATGTCAGACATTTTAAAAGTTGTTAATATATAATCATCACCATAGGTGGCTCCACCCACGCCTCTGAGAGAGAACAGCTGTCCTCGCCCACCTGCTGCCCCTGAGGGTGTGGTCATCAGTGAGGTGGCCAGTGGCCACTGGACTAATCACAGCCAACAGAGAGCGTTTGTGGAGCTGCGTGGACCTCCGATGACAGACCTGCGAGGCCTGGTGTTGTCTGTGTTTGACCAAGAGCGCAGTGGGACCATCATTGCACTGCCACTGTCTGGATCTATTGATCAGGATGGAGTTTACATTATTGGAAATGTCACTGGAGCAGGTGAGGGTATTGGAAGGCAACCTTATTTATCTCCTTCTCAGTAATTGTCTCTCTTTTTCTTATTTTATATTTTCTCCTACCCCATCTCCTGTACCTCCTCTCCCTCTCCCCTGCATAGATCAGATTTTCCCAGAGGGATCCACAGTGCCGGCACGAGGAGCAGTAGTCCTGTGCTATGACCTGTTCAGCGTCTGCAGAGCTGGTACTGCTCTCACCAACTCCAGTCTCAGAGACGTGCTTGTGTTCAGTGAAAGCCAGCAGCTGCTCTCTTCTCTGTCCACCACCAGAGGGAGACAAGTGATTCCAGCTGTCAGGTAAGCACAGGGAATCCAACACTATGGAACCGGAGAAGTTCTTATGTAAATAATTATTTTAGCTGTGTACCTCCTTTCACTCTAAATAATTCTGGAATGATTCGAGACTGCGGTAGAGTGGAATTACAGGGAGGGCAAGATTTATAGTCGACTTTTACATGTATGTTTTTTGATGTATCAAACCGCCAGGTAGAGTCATTTATGTACTTTTCTTGCTTCGGTCAAGAACACAGACATGCTGAGAACCTGGTCAATGGGTGTGGGCATTTAAAAAGGAGATACTGTAATGTCCACTGCAGTGCTAATTTAGGTGAGAGAAACTGCGAGAGTCTGATCAAAACACGCTACAACCCTTATATTCTGAGTTGTATACTTAAGAGCTGGGACTTTTAGAGTTTAGCCCCTACTGTGTTTTTATGGCCTTTAATAGCACAGGAGAAATCTCATGTATGGTTGCATGATAACAGGTTATTTCCACTTTTGCAGGTGTTACTAATAACAGTAATTGTGGGTTAGATCTAATGGAGTGTCTTAATAAGGCAGGGCATTGTAACAAGTAAAAGAGCACAACATGTACAATACCAGGAGCTTGAAGCAGTCTATTAATTTTGAAGGAATTTTTTTAACTCCATTGTTATCTCCATCATTTGAAGCCGAATTGTCAAGGTTAACAAAAAAATAAAAACACACACATAGTCAGGCTCAAGAGATGATCTACTGATGGTTAGAACGTTGACTATCTTTAAAAACATTAGGAGTGGCCAAATCAATAATTTGGTATCGATATTAGCTTATTTTAATAAGGCTTATTTTATATTTATAGCTTTTGTTCACTCCCTAAAATTAAAGCTGACAGTCCACACTTCAGTTGCATCTTGATTGTTTTATTTCAAATTCATTGTGGTGGTGTACCGAGGCGAAATTACTAAAAGTGTGTCTTTGTCCAAATGCATATGGACCTAACTGTAAATATCAGTCTGTATTTAAACCATCGCCATGTGAGTCCACATCATGCCAGTTGAGCTGATTGGGCTGTAATGGCATTGTATAAAGTATAAGGCATACGTGTATTAATATGTCTTCTGATGCATCTACGTGCAGGTCAGTGGAAGACGGTGCTGTTTCACTCAGTCGGTGTTCATGCTGTGAGGTGAGAAGTCCCTCCTCCTGGACTAGCTCCTCTCCCACACCTCACAGCACCAACCTCTGCCCTAGCCCGGCCTTTTCAAGTCAGATTGACCTTTGCCTTGGCCCTCTGTCCACTGATTGGCAGGAACAGTCAGGAGGTGAGGCAATATTAATAACAACATACAACAGCATACTGTATTTGTCCCAGTGACCTTTAGGTTAATACATTGACCAGTGCAGTATTTCTGCTATGATCAGGTCAGAGGACCTTTGTTAAACTGTTCTGTTTGCCTTTCAAATGAGTCGAATGGTCATGGACAGTGTGGTAGGAGTACGTACAGTATGTTGTAGTTGTACATGTTTTTAAGTGTCTTCCTTTTATGTTAGTATTCCTATGTGATAATTGTAACGTTGAAGCTGAAGTATACTGTTGATAAGGGCTTGTCTGTTTTCTTTAGACTGCAGCAGTGGTCTGATCCAGGGAAGGAGGGTTGCTGAAGTGGCCGACTACCTGGAGAGGAGGTGTCACTGTGGCATCTCTGCTTTGTATCTTCAAGGTGAGACATTCCGACCTCATAATAACATCTGTCCTACATGAGCCAACAGTACAAGTTAGGGCTAATAACTTGTCAGGGCTGTTTCCAGGTTTTGTGGGGGCCCTGTGCAATATGTTGTTTGGGGGCCCCTAATTTACCAAACTACGATGTAGTGATTCCTTACTCTTAAAATGACCCACAAAGATGCCACAATCTGTTAGACTTCATGAGGGAAACAGGGTACAGTCATGATAACCTCTCATATTGAAATTAAACATCTTAAGTTGAAGTAATTTTGAAGCAAGTTAAAGTGCTACAAAATTATAATAGAAGGAAAACAACAATCCACTATATGTCGAAAGGTTTATTTTACATTGTGAAAGCAAGAACACAACTCAAGTTACGATTTTGACTTAATTATGCCACAAAAACACCCGCCACAGCTTATCATTGCAGCTTATTTTATTTATATCCTATCTTCATTTTGTAAGCATATAGGGCATTTAATAAACACACAGGACAGCAACAGATAAACACAAGTCATTTTAATTCTCCTCAGATGAGGCTGAACATGCAGCTGTGGGGCCCCCTGGTGGCTCAGGGGGGCCCATTGCATTTGCATTGTCCGCACATAGCAAGAAACGGCTATGGATGACATAGATGCCATGGACACAGTGGAAACTATTTTTTTAACTTTTCAATTTTTATTATCACCTGTGACTGTAGAATTGCACTACAGTTTCGTGATATGAAACAAAATCCACTAAAATTAATTATTTTGGGGTCAATTTTTAATTTTAACATTAATATTTCTAATGATGAACCAGGTTAGAGTGTTTATATAATTTTCACTATTAGTTACTGTGAAAATCTCTTTCATAATCAAGCTAAATTGGAATGGAAACTGATATTGTAAATAAGAATCTTAACTCTTAGAGAAATCAGTATCTGTCTCTGTATTTTATTTGTGAAATTTTTCTTCAGGATGCATTAAAGGTCAAACAGGCAACATTCAGATGAGCAGCCACTTTATTCAAATCTGACTGAAATCAGATTAATTAGAGATCAGGTTTCACATTTACATTTGCAACTACAAGTGCCTCACATGTAAACACCAACAACAACAGAAATGTTATATTAGTGAGACCACTCACTACTATAGCTGGAGATAAGATGAGATGTACCCTTCTTGATTCATGGTAGGAGAATTCACTGCAATATAGCATCTGAGAACGTTATATTGCAGTGAGTTCATTGGTGGGATTTTGCTTCTTTGTTGTTTGATTTGCCATGTTGCGGTGGGTGACGTCCACACTCGGACAAAGACACATGGATTGACATCCAGAGAGTTCTCATTTGTCGCATGACCACATAATGGACCATCTACTGAAATGGGCACAAATATGATTTGAAAATCAATATTTGTGTCCACATAGCCATGGGAAAAAATTGATCTGTGTCACATGAGATGAGTCATCTTGGTAATGTGAAAGTAGACATATTTATATGTGCGCACATTCAGCCTGCACTTCAATCTCCTATGTCAATGAACATACGTAGATGCACAGTTGTAATTTAAATTTCAGTAAAGTTATCACTCTTGCCTTTGCAACAAAAGGTCCAGGGTTCAGGACCCGGTCGGAACAAGGGCCCTTCTGCAAGGAGTTTGCATGTTCTCCCCCTGTGCGCGTGGGTTCTCACCGGGTACTCTGGCGGGTACTCGTGCGGATTTGGGGATTTGACCAGTTGGACACTATAAATTGCACATAGGTGTGAATGGGAGAGTGAATGATTGTCTGTCTCTATGTGGCCCTGTGATAGACTGGCGACCTGTCCAGGGTGTACCCTGCCTCTCGCCCTATGTTAGCTGGAGATAGGCACCAGCACCCCCCGTGACCCTCAGTGGAGGATAAAGCGATAGAGAGTGAGTGAGTGAGTGAGTAATGTTGTGATCATCGTAATGTTGTGATCATCAGGTTTGAGCAGGGCTCTTCCCTAATTCTAACTTGAAAGCATCTAAGTGTATTACAGCTGAAAGTGGCAGAATGCTGTGATCAGTACGTGCTCTTGGTCACATCCTGTGTGTTAGACGTGGTAACAGCTAACACACGCACGCACACACACACACACACAGGTTTGTACAGCTATCCTTTTAGGGAATTTGCATTGACTTGTACTCATTGGGACAGACTAACCAAAGTGTTATCCCTAATCTTAACCAGTTAATGACTCACCCTAACCATAACTGAAATGAAATAGATTCTGCCTCATTAGGACCAGGGTTTGGTCTCCATGAGGACTACTGGACCTGGCAAGGTCAGTGTTTATGAAAGAAATGGTCCTGAAAAAGTAACAAAGTACAAGTAGACACTAGGGCTGAAACAATTACTCGATTATTAATTGTCAACTATTTTAATAATTGATTGATTGGTTTGAGCATTTTTTTTTTTTTTTTTGAAGAATCAAAAGACATTTTCAGATTTTTCAGTCTCTTAAGTGTCAATATTTCTGGTGTCTTTGCTCAATATAACAATCATTAAAACAGAATTATTTTAAGACATTTTTTTAAAAAAGAAAAAGACAACATCATGTCCAGGTGTGGAAAAACAAGTGACAGGTTAATTGCTTATGAAAATAATGGTTAGTTGCAGTCCGAGTAGACACACTTGTGTGCACTTGGGAGAAAAAAAAATATATATAAGTGCTGATAAGATTGCTCCTCGTAGCTCATCTTGAACTCTGCCATGTATAGATGTTGAAACACTTGTCTGGTTCTAGGAGCCAACTTCTCATGTGTATCTGGGTGGCTGCGAGTGTGGGGGAACATCCAGGCGCTGTCAGATCATCAGAAGGCCCTAATTATCCAGACGTCACACATGAACCCCTCATTTGTGCAGGGAGACGTCTGTTCTTCTCCCACAACAGATCGATACAGGAGCACAGGTCAGTTCCACCTCACGCGTACACATTTACACATATCACCAACAGCCTGCTCCATCAAAGAACCGGCCACTTTGAATCCACCTTGTTTCTGCGATCTGAACATAATGTCTACCATTTGATGGTGAGCCATTTTTTTAAATGTCTGAAAATGGTTTTCTTCTTTTATAATGGATTCGGTGTTTCCTGTTAAAACGAACGGAGGGAAAGAAAGATGGGAAAAATAATTTATAAAATTGCAGGAAGTTGCCAGACATTTCAATCATTATAATAATCTTATCTCCAAATGTACATCGTATGTGTTTGCCTGTTACTCTAATGCAGAAAAGACAAAATGCTCCATTACATATCAAACTGCCGGATTCCAATTAAATTTCTCCTGCTTATTATATTGCTTATAGATAAAACATTTTAAAGCCTTTTACACCGTTTGTATAATAAATAGAGCTCCAAGTGATTTTCATTACATCTGCTCATGGTTTTTATTTGCTTCACTCCTCTCCATGGAAAATTCAGACTGAATTGACAGAGTGAAAAGAAATGAATGGTTACAGTAATTTTACTTTATCATTTGACAGCATATCTGTTGGTCAGAGATCAACTTTACAAGCAGGTGTGAATGATTTCCGAGAGATATGAAGGCTTAATTCCTACTAACAAGACTCTTTAAAAGGAATCCAAAATTAAAGTGAAAATGTTTACGTTCATTTCACATTGCTGCACGTTGTGGTAAAAATAGGTCACTTTGTATAATGGCATTCAAATGGTGACCTAACAGATTCATAGTTAATGTGGAAAACACTTTTTTGTGCAAAACTGTTTAACATTACTATAGGCTACTGACAGTGTAATATTAATGTAATATTATATACAAATTTTACATTTGTAAAATGATTCTGATCATTGTATCCTCTTATGTCGCACATTTGATATTATTATGACCAAGCTATTACATGGTGATTATTATAGAAATAAGATGGTATTATCATAATGTCACATCCCTATTATGAAATTATTACCATATTTTTACTGTATTGTAATGTAAAGTGTTAACCAGGCTCATAAATGAAAACTAATAATTTATAATATTCATTATTATATAATAATGAATATTCAAAAGCTCAAATCTGTTGTAACATGCAGACTTATAGACAGAAAGAGTAACTGATCTTTTCCTCTGCAGCGTCTACCCTGGGTTTGCAGATAGGCCTGATAATAGCGGTGCTGCTGCTGCTGGGACTAGGAGCTGCTCTGTTCACGTATTTCTACAGGAGGAGGTGAGAGCTCTTGTAATGTGCATGCTTCTTTTTTGTCTCTTTTTTTTCCTGCAGTGAATCTGCAAATTGACAGATATAGATTTAAATACTTCTCCATACAATGCCACTAATGACAGAGCCTGAATCAGAGCCAGATAATTAGGACACCTTTCATTTAAATGAATGAATGTACTTCAAACTAAATATGTGTAAATGAGGGTTTCAGTCTTTCAGTAAAAGTGATATTTCTTTTTAATTCACAGAGGCCATTTTCTTTATTCCTCCTTGATCCACAGCCAGCAATTATCTGACCTTTTTTTTTTTGAGAAATACCTTTAGTTATATGGGCAAAACGTCTTTACTTTTTTTGAAATAGGAAGGAATAAGGACTAAAACTACATACAACTACAAAGAACTGTAAATGTGAGTGTACTGCGTATGAAATCTAATCTTTGATAGGATTTCAGTTCAATACCGCTATCACAAACTCAAGTATCTACCGATATCTATATTAGTCCAATATATTTCTGAACTTTATGAACTGTGAAGCTGTTAACAACACATTTTTTGCTGAGCCGTTTCAAGACACATTTCTCCAACTGTGTAACAAATGTTGTTCTCCCAAAACTAAGAAATACACAGGCCAAACGTGACTCAGCTAAATTGCTTTTTCTAATTTTTATGTACATTTTTACTGTCTGTGCATAGTGAAGCATGCGATGTATAGGATTTTTGGATTGTATCAGATTTTACATTTTTATTTGTCGATATCCGATCTAGTGATGTTCACCAGTATCAGACTGATTCAGTAATGTGACACAATGTAATATTGAGCTATTGCTTTCATGATATAAGTATTAAAGACCAAATACAATATAATAATATTGGAACATAAGGTCAATTTCAGAAATGTTAATGCGAAAGCATTAACATGGAGTTTTAGTTGTCTTCTCTGTTTCATACAGGCCATGTGTTAGGGTTGGCAGACGCACAAGCTTCCATCGGCGATGGCTGGGGCACATCATGTTTTTTCCATCATGATGCTCCTCCATTTATTATTAATTGAGGAAAAAGGTGAAGGAAAAACATTTTTACAATCAAGTGACAGCTGTGACTGGATGCCATTATGTAAGGTGTGCCATTTAAAGTCAAAGTCAGTATTGCAATACTGGAATACATATGTCTCTGCTGTAGTTTAGATGTAAAGAACAAGACATTACTTCTTGTTTCAAAATTGCTTATGAAGACAATAGCCTTTAGAAATAACACGCTTCCTCCCACTCTGTGTGAAGGAAAGGCCCCTTTCATCATGTCGTCTTTGTGTATAAATCAAACGTAGATAGTTCACAGCTGTGCAGGAAATTGTTGGAAGTGTGGTTCTATATACAGTAAGGCCAGTTTTGGTGATTCTTTTGTAGTGTTTGAATTATAATATTTTTAAGAAATACAATTAATTTTCAATAGCTTCTTTGTCATGTGACCCACTGACTCCAAACCAATGATAAACCGCATTTCTGACCTCCAAGAACAGGACACATCTCTTTTTTTTATTGGAATTTAGTGCTTTATTTATTTATACAAATATTAATATTAATGTTTTCTGTCCTCCTAGGCGTCCTCTGGACTATTACACCATGGAGCTGAGTGAGCATGCAGAGGGACTGTCAGATCTATAATCCAGGCTTTGAATCACTGTGTCTGTACGTGGATGTGCTGTTTTGCATTGGAGGACTTTGGCAGAGAGAGAGAGAGATGGGGATAATCATCAGAGGTTAATTTGACCTGTGTGTGACTGATTGTTTCTTTTCACCATAAGTGTCCTTCAGTCTCTGGGAGATCACTGATGAAAACAACTCATAGTTGTTTGTTTACAGTGCGGTTGCATCCTGTGTGATACTTGTAATAATTCGGGGAACCAGAGGCAGGCCAGGCTGACTTTGAGTTCAAATTTAAAATGTAAGATAAAATCACATTTAGTATTCAACCTTTGCCTGTGAACTTTGCTGTTTACTACTTTTAAAGGAAAAAAGGAAGTTTTAGTGGATGTTTTTTTTTTTTTTTTTTTAATACTTGAGCCTGGTCATTTTTGTTGACTTGTTTATGTTACTGTGGACAAAAGCCTGTAAATGTAAATATATGTCAACAACCTTGCACTTGATTTATGCAGTTAAGCCCCATCAATTTAATTCCCTTCAACCCATTCTCAGCTGGTACTACAGTACTATAACAACATTTGATTGAGAAATATAGATATTGGTAGACACTTATTTTTCAATATAAGTTGACTTCCTACTTTTACAGTCAAATTCTATACGAGTTGATTTTACAATCAAGTCCATCGAAGTTCTTCATTGTCTTTTTTTTTTTTAAATGTGAATGTCTTATCTAACTTGTGATCAGTGTCTTCAACCACTTACATACTTAAAGCTAATAGTTTACATTTTCAAAATTGAAAATTAGAAAAATCATTTCTTGAATAAAGAGTATTTGTTGTCGGAATGAACAGATATTTTTGGATTAGGGAGGGGGGAAAAAAATTCAAGCTATTTCATGGTTCTCTTGTGTTGATAGTGTCTCAGATGTGTCCTGTTTGTTATTTAATCAGCTGGCTCTTCGTTTATTTGAAGTGAAGTGCTGCCATCATGATATTGGTATAATAATACAATTCCCAGGATATGAAGTGCCAGTGAATAAACATGTATGTTTGGATTTGCTCCATCATTGTCTCTTAATGCCTTCCATGTAAATGTAATGTTGCTGTATATATTTGCAGACTTGTCTGTGACTGCTGCCTTTTTTTTTTAAATCTTTTTACATGCAACTCTCTTCACCACCAGCTTTGATGTTTTTATGTCTGTCAAATTCTGATGGTGATCGAATGATGTGACATATATATATAAGTGTTTTCTCGGTAAATTTGACTCACACTTGGCATGCTCAAGCATGTCTTGATTAAACTGGGCATATCAGACCTTCTGCGTAGCAGATATTTATCGAGATGAAAAAGAAGAACCAACATAGGTTTTACTAGTAACGTTAATATTCCACTCCAGTTTCAAGAGAGTCAGGGTCACGCTATTGTTCAAGTGTTGGAGTAGGTGACACTGAATAATTGACACTTTACCCAGTTAAAGCAGCTTTCCCCTCCCCCCCCAGAAAAATGTGCATACATGTTTTTCACATTTTCTGGATGTTCCAACAAAGTGAAAAAAGGTAATTGTACTGTATGGTCATTATAGCATTGCTAAAACGAGAAATTATGACTTTCACAGAGAGAGAGAGAGAGCGACATCATTACAGAGCAACAGAAATCTGTCACCGGACATCATTTACATATGAATCACAATATAAAAGCTATATTTTCTTCTCTCTTTTCCTTTTCATGGTCATTCCATGCATACCAGGTTTGAAATAAATTCCGCCCACAGCACAGATTTGCAGTTTTTCAACACGTTGAACATAAAGGAACTAATGAGTGCTGGTTGTAGTTTTCTTACCAAAATCACTCAAATGTTTTTTTTGTTTTTTTTTATCTCCTTCCTGCACTACTTACGGATGCATTTGCATCGATATTGCTCTTCCCTTAATACCAGTTATTGCGTATCTCATTTTGTTGGATTGAAATGCGAAATTCTTGGTCTTTGTCACAACACATGCTCTTGCATTAAGCACCTTAATTTCTCTTTTCATTGTGTGACCTGCTCACCACAACACAGGAAAGCAAATTAGTTTGACAGGAAGGAGCCACAGCACGAAACCGTGTCTCCAGCAGCATCTGCTGCTTGTGCTTGTGCTTGTGACTGGTGCATTTTGTTCACCAGTCCTCAGCTCGACTTCACTCAGTAGCTGTTTCTCGCGTTTGAACTTGACATTGTCTGCTCAGGAGAAATATGGAAATAGAAAACGCAAGAAAAGTGGAGAAAGTCTGTATTGGTTGTCTCTTGAAATGCCTACAGTTTTTAACAGACATATGGTGAGTTCACGTTTCGCAGAACTTTTATCCTTTTTTTAAAAACGTATTGAACGAGAAATAACTGACGCCTGTAGCAATAAACCAAAACTGTACATCCTGTCAGTGTCTGCTATGGGCAAATGGAAATAGAATAAAATAAGCTTAAACTTTCTTCCTTTTTCCTTTTCTTTCTTTTTCGCCACAATCTGAACTTCTGTCATATAATGATATCTATTAATTAACTCTTGTTTCTAAGGTCTAACTGCTCTGTGTGGCAGTTAAGTTGGCAAGTTGTTAAGAATAACAATCATGAGATTTAACATAATTGTGTTAAATGAGGCCACAGCTGTTGGGCACTCACCCATTACTCCACTGCAACAGACGTGTTGTGGCCATTTATCTGCAAACTTCTCAACGGAAGCTAGAAGCCTGTCTCGATATGATATGATATCTGGGGTTTTGAATTAGCTTCCTTTAGTGAGAAATTATGTGATCAGCAAGAACCCACACAGGAAGGTGTCTGCTATTTTTCATTTGTCAAAGTGAACTTTATATCTGCAGTACCTCCGCTGCAGTTTTGTTACTAAACATTGAACGCTATAATGTTGGACTTCAATACCACTTTTCATATAAATGCGATATCTTAAGATTCTCTTCACAGAAATGCGTGTGATTTTTGTTAAGGTCAGTGACGTCATTTTATTCTAATTAATCATTTGAACATCTGACAGGTCCTTATACAAGTAGATTTCTTCTCAGAGCAGTATAAATCTGATCAGGCGACTGGCATCTCCTTCCCTTCATTACTCTGGTTCAACTGCAGCAGGAGTTATTTTTAGACGCAAAATAATAGACTGAACCTTGAGAAAATGGAAATTCAGATTCAAATGTATAAACTGTCAATGAGGCAAGCTCAGTCTATTGCATCAGAAGCAGGCATGAAATCAAATAAAAATAGATACTGTATTTTAGTGGCATCTAAGTCAATTTTAATACTTTCTAACTTTAAGCAGCAGCACCACCTTGTAAATTGTTAGATAACAGAAATTTAAGTGCTTATTTTCCAAACATCAGGGTGGCTTTACATAACTGACTTCATGGCTTCTTTGTAGAGCTGGTTTCTTTGTTGTTGTTTCAGTTTCAAATAACCTGACTTTAAAATAGGCTACAAAGTTGCCCTACAACATACCTTTAAACAAAAAAAGCTTCCACTGCATTACTGCAAACATCTGTCACTCTTGCTTTTAGTTCAAATTCAGTGTTTGCTTGTATGTCACTGTTTCGGTGTGTTATTTTTATTCTTTTAATGTGCTATATAAATACATCTGACTCGACTAATAAGAAAAGACTTTCAGAGAGATGTCAAATGTCTTCACTTGGTTTTATTAAATGCAGTGGATCCATGAAGCAAGACCATCTTCATTATCAAGCATATGAAAAGAAGTTCAGTCCATTTGCATATGCAGAAACCTTTATAGCCTTCTGTTGCTTTTGGGCAGGCATTGTGATTAAGTGATGCATGACTTCATACACATTTTGTGCTATATTAAACTAAGGAGGGCTAAGGAGGGCAATTTATGCCTCAATTAATTTCCTGTAATTTCCAACCTGTAACCAAGGCCCCCCCAACCAATTTGTGTTTACCACATAGTATGTGTCACGTGGCGTTTTTTTTTTTTTTCTATACTGTGCAGACATGGAGAGAAAAGCACATTACGATTCTATAATGGACCGAAGCAAACGCATCACATGGCAGGACGACTGCTATGTGGATCTTCAGTCGACACCCAGCTCACTCTCCTCACAAGAAGAAACAGAAGGTAAAAGTTTCCTTTGTGGTAAAAAATGTCATTCAGTGTTTCAGCAAGTTCTATGCAATGATGAAAAAAAATGAGGGGTAAAAGCTTAATCTCTTTGCGCAGTGTAGTGTGACATAATTCCCAAAATTACAGTATCCTTCTGGGGGAGGGAAGTTCTGTCAAATTTACTTTTTTAATCACATTCATCTTGGTTTGATTTGTATTCTGCTTTTCGTCAGGTCTTGACTGGATCCAGAAGCATCGGGACCAGCTGCTACGCTTCACTACGACCTCACTGCTGGAGCAGATGTTAATCCACCTGAGAAAGGTGGATGTGCTGAGTTCAGCTGAAGAGACCAAGATCAAGAAAGTGGGCCGAATGCAGGACCAGGTCAACATGCTCACAACTGTTGTCATTAGCAAGGACACCCATGGATCTGATGCCCTTCAGACTTTTATAGAGAGCTCAGATTCTCTGGAGGCTCAGCTCATCCTCAACCATGGTAAGGAGTTTAAAATAAGATTTTCTATGTTTGGGTTGTTCTTTAAAGGATATTCTTATATTTGATAAAGACATTGTTTCCCACTTAGGTCTCAAAGAGCCACCTTCAAACTATGATGTACATATAACAATTGTAGATTATGTTGCATAAGAGGTGTGAAAGTGTAATTTTCTGCTGCCACGTCTTGGCAAACAGTGAAGTACTTGATTTCTTTTTCTACAGATTGCATGGTGAAGGAGCACAAAGAAATGCTTTTGCGGCGATATGAAGAGTGCAGAGACAGAGATTTGGTCAGCTGCTCCAAACTCAACATCGCCTCAAGAGCCTTACTTCTGGTTGATGGACTTTCTGACCTCCAGCAAAAGGAACATGACCTAATGCAGGTGGGGGCAACTCGAGGAAGGAAAAGAAATCATCTCAGACAACTGGGGATGGCCAAAATCCTGGAGCCACTGACCAGGGTCAGTTTGCCTCCCAGGGTCTCCCTCACAGTTGGGGTTGCTGGTATTGGAAAGACTACCTGCATCCGCCACTTCATCAGACAGTGGAGCCAGGGAGACATATGTACAGATGTGAGCTTTGTCTTACCGTTTACTTTCAGTGAGCTAAACTCGCTGGAGAAGGTTTCAGTTGAAAAACTGATGAAAATGGCTTTTCCTCACTTACCAGACCCCAGTCTGATCTTGAGCAGCTCTTGCCGGACACTTTTCATTCTTGATGGTTTGGATGAATTCCACCGCACCTTAAATTTCTCTGATGCAGCACCATGCCATGATCCAAAGAAAGAAGTGTCCATTGATGACTTACTTACGAACATAATTCGGGGGAATCTGCTCCCTGATGTGGCAGTGTGGGTAACTTCCAGGCCAGGGGTGGCCTCACTCATCCCTGGAGGACTTGTAGACAGAGTGACTGAGATCCCAGGATTCAGCCCAGGGGATATTCAGACCTTTCTAAACCACCATTTCCCCGAAATGGATTTTGCGAAGAAAATATGGGCACACTTGGAAGCCCATAAGAATTTAATGGTGATGTGCTACATACCATGCATTTGCTGGATAGTAGCTGATACTCTGATGTACATCATGCAGAGTGGAGCACTGGAAAACCTTCCAAGGACTTGCACTGAGCTCTACGCACATTTCTGTTCCATGAAGGCAGAAGTAGGTGAACCAAGAGGGAGGGAGCCCGTGAAAATAGAACAACTTCATGGGAGCAATCGAAAACTCCTGGGGAATCTTGGACGACTGGCATTTTATGGACTCCTCAAACGCAGGTACACCTTCAGTGAGCAGGACCTCAGGGCCTCTGGGATAGATCTTCTGCAAACTCAAAGCAGTCTTGGTGCAGGAGTTCTTGTTCGAGAGGAGTCGGCCATATATACAACATACAGATTCACTCATCTGAGTTTGCAGGAATTTCTTGCAGCAACATTCTACTATGTCTCCTCCAAGCGGGCGATCTTTGACTTGTTCTCAGAAAGCAGTATGTCATGGCCTAAGATTGGATTTCAGAACCATTTCAAAAGTGCTGTGCAGCACGCACAGCAAGCTGAAGATGGACATTTTGACGTGTTTGTGCGCTTCCTCGCAGGCCTGCTGTGCCCAGCGACACTGAAAACTCTTGCTGGGCTTTTGTCCCATGGAAAAGATGAGGGTAACCAGAAGGCCTGGGCAGCAGGGTTTCTACAAGGCCTTTTAGGCAACGGGGGTGCGGTGGTGTCCCTGCGTACAGTCAACCTGGCATATTGTTTACAGGAGCTGCAACACACAGAGTTGTTGCGGAGTGTAGAGGAAGATTTGCGGCTTGGTAGCCTTGGAGGGAAGTTATCACGGGCTCAATGCGTTGTGCTGGGATACCTGTTGCACGTGTCTCCAGAGTGCAGTGAACACACCAACTTAACTGGCTCTTTGAACTACACAACAGTGAAATGTTTGCTTCCACAGTTGCTGTACTGCAGCCATCTCCGGTGAGCTCCCCATGGCTTTGTACCTAATGTAAAGCTTTAGGGACAAATGAATGGATTCATTTGGGATTTTCTCCTATTTTCAACAGGTTAGAGAATAATAATTTTAAAGATGATGTCATGGAGTTGCTGGGAAGCCTTCTAAGTGCCAAAGATTGCCATATTCAGAAGTTAAGGTGAGATAGCACCTTACCAAGGTAAAGTAATTTAAAGCCCAGAAAGTTAGCTGAGTGTTCAGAGTTACTGTGAAACTTTTGTATATTGAACCACATAGTTATGACTTTTATCCACCAACAGTTTGGCAGATAACTCCATCAGCAACAAAGGAGCTAAAGCACTGAGTCGAGCCCTCCTGGTGAACCGAACACTAACATCTCTCAAGTGAGATCTATTTTATCATATTATTATTATTGATGTTGTTGTAGTTGTTGTTATATCTATAATACTATGGTAATAACAGGTTGTTTCTATTGTAATAACCCTGTAATTGCTTGGTGATGATGATAATGTGTGTGAGGGAGGATTAATTTCAACATCAGAATTTAATAATTACAAGTTTTTATTCCCAAACATTTTAATGTGAAGGTATTACATTACACTGGTGGTAGTCTAGAGTAATTTTCATTATTAAGCAATTATTTTTATTACTTTGGACATTATATGGTATTACTGTAATTTTGTCTCCTTATTACCACACTATTACCATAATACTATCTTCACATTTAAAAGCCATGTTGTTACTGTTCTCTAATGTAAAGTGTTACCTTGAATGAAGTCAGTACTTGTGTTTTTACATTTTACACATTTTACAACACTGTTAGTGTTAGTTAGTGACAAATGAGCTTGCTTTAGTATACAGATGTTCTGGCAAACAGCTGTTTGATATACATTAACTATACATTAAATAAACATTTTGATGAGCATTTCTATAATGTGCATTTCTACTAAATGTAGGTTTATACCAAAGGATACCAAAATCACCATAAATTCTAAATTTAAGTGATTATTTTTGTGCACGTTATAACATATAAGCAAGATTTTGACAATATGTGGGAGTGGAATTATTTTTTTGTGCTTGCTTACTTTCTTCATATGATACAGACTTATGCATTGCTATATAGTGCTTCAAGTTTCGACTGTGTACATGACTTCATATAATCTAATCATCTGTTCATAATTTAGTCTCCAAAACAACAACATAGGCTCTAAAGGTGCAAAGTTCTTGGCAGAAGCTCTGAAAATGAATCAAGTTCTGGTATCAATCAAGTGAGTGTAATCGCTGCACATTTCCGTACATGCACACTTGAGGTGGTTTAATTGCCCAGTTTCCTGAACTCTTCATCAGCTTTCAGAACAACTCCATTGAAGAAGAGGGTGCTCAAGCCCTTGCGGAAGTGCTGCAGTGCAACCGCAAATTGGTGTCTCTAAAGTGAGTTTAGTCTGTACTTGTTCTTGATTAGAATCAGATTAGATCAGATTATATGTGAAACTTAATATTCAGTACATTTTTTCTTTCATTCATGTTCTTTTTCAGTCTAAGGAAGAACACAGTTGGGGCTGGAGGAGCCAAAAGAATTGCTAATGCGCTGAAGATGAACCAAACTCTCACAAAGCTGATGTGATCATACGTTTACTCATTCATTATACTAATATTTATCAACCGGTATAACACTGTAGTTACATACATGTGTAGAAGCATATTGCTGGTTTAACCACATAGCATATTTGGGTCACATATTATATGATTCATTAGCTTTTGTGTGCAGTCTTTGCAGCAACCACCTCGGGGACAAAGGAACAATTGCTCTGGCGGAAGCTTTGACATTCAACCACACTCTTCTCTCACTTCAGTGAGTGCCTTCTAAGTGCAGTTTCACCTCCTCATTTCCCACCAGCTTCCTTTTGAAAATAATGCCGCTAATACACTGTAAAAAAAATTTGTTTTGCAGACTTCAGAGTAACTCTATCAGCAACAGAGGGATGACTGCATTAACCAGTGCACTTAGGCTCAACCACGGTCTTGTCTCCTTGAAGTGCGTATAGCATGTGAAACAGGGTATCTTTGCAGCAGTAACTGGAAAGACGTGATGCCACTCACTGTTATATTTTTCATCACTATAGAGAGACAAATTATGAGATGATGTTTCTTTGTTCAAATTTTCAGTGAAAGTGCTCATTGAGCTTTTTCTTCCCTCCTGTTCTTAGTTTAAAAACTTAACACAAAAAGTAAGGTTTGGTTTCTTTATTGTAACAATGCTTCTTGGAAAGAAATATACAGTTGGAAAGCCTGTTTATTTCTCTTTTAAATGGTGCCACATGTGTAAGGAAAATGCATTTGTGGCATCTCCTCCTCCTCATGCTTTTCACCAGTTTGGTCACACACTGCTGTGGGTAGAATCCTGTGATGAGTTCTAAGCACTTGCTGCAAAAGAAAAGGAAAAATTGTCAATTAAAAAAAAAGTGATTCACAAGTAAAAAAAAATAGTTTCAAAAGGCACGGAGAAACGGAACTGGGGACATTACCACTCAGAGTATGATGAGATGCACTCATGACTGTGGAAACTGAAGCCAGAGTTTAAGTAACAGCAGGGAGATGAGGGAATGGATTTCAGGTGTGTAATTTAGAGAAAGCAGAAACGTGCTGCACGGGAAGGGGAAAAAAAACAGTTAATAGAATAAGAGCCTGGAACAGGGTGATGACAGAATCCCATTCTTCAACTAGCATTTGTCACAGGTCAGCCAGTGTGGTTGTGTTGGTCACTCTGACATAAACATCATGTCCAAGCTGATATGAAGCTGAAGTGTTTAACGGGGTTGAGATCAGGACTGGAGGTAGGCCATTCCATCCTCTCCACTATCAAATTCTAGAGGTAGTCGCTGATAAACTCCTCTGTGGGGGCGAGCGTTGTCATTTTGACCGGAGTGATTTGGGATTGCCACTAGTTGCAGAACCTCATCTCGATACAGGTGGTGACAATCAGGCGCCTGATTGTCACCACCTGGGGTACCAGACATTTTTCATGGGTGCAACCCACAACTGCACTTTCCTCACAAATGTGGCACCATTTAAAAGGGACATAAACAGACTTTCCAACTGTATAAGATTTATTGCCAAGAAGCATTTGTTACATAAAAGAAATAATCAGCCAAGCATACATTTCCTTATCTTCTGAGCTAATTTAGAGAAATAAAAAGAAATCAGATTAAAAGAAATCAAAATTTGATTCCATAATTAATTAAAGAGCCAAGTTTCAATGTCCCTAATAGTTTGTATCCACCTTCCCAATACTGAAATTCCCTTAGCTGCCACTTCACTGAGAAGTTCAGGTTCTCCATGAGACAATTTTCTGTGATGATTTTTAAACAAAATATTCATTTAACACTAAGCAATAACATTTTTATAATTATTGTTATTCATTTATTTTTAATCTGGCAAGCTTAAGGGAAAACTCAATCGGAGTGGAAGGAGCAAAGAGTATGGAACATGCTCTCCATGAGAACCACTCTCTACACGACCTTGAGTGAGTCCTTACTTGTTAGTCATAGTAGTATGTCATTTCAATAGCGCTCCACAGAAGAATGAAAATGTATATACATATGTGTGCATGTGTGTGTGTGTGCGTTTCAGTCTTACAGCCAACCTACTGCACGATGAAGGTGTTCAAGCTATAGCTGCTGCAATCAAGTTTAATCAAGGCCTCACCTCTTTGCAGTAAGTCAGGCTTGTAATTTGAACCCATACACTTGGAAAAACGTTCCCTCTAAGTGTTCCTGCAAGTCACAGCAGTGATACCAGGCAGTTAGAATGACACTCAGTAAAACAAACATTTGCCCGAGGACAAAAATGGAATGTTTTTTTTTTTTATCTTTATCTTTTGTGTCTCTAAAGCTGAATGTTTGGGGTGCTCACCACATGGAGCACTGAGCAGCTGGTCACTGGTTTGGTTGGTCCCTTTCCCACTCTCTCGTCTTATTTCCTCCAATTAAAGCCAAGAAATTATACTTTTTGTTCTGCAGCTCATTACATTTGGATATCCAGGTTACGAAAAACGGAATGAGCTGCTGCTGCTGCTGCTATGGGTCAGAAATGTTGAACGTTACCAACGGGGAACAACAGTTCACACAATGAGCAAGTACTAGGTATCAGCGGAGATTAAAAGCTCCCTTTTAACAGGAGAATATCTGTGACAGAGCCAGACTCAAAGATGGGTGGGTTGAGAGGGGAAATGGGGGACAGAGAAGAGCTGAGGGACAGAAATGGGGGAGAGAAAGGAAAAGACAGGAGAGACCAGGAGCAGCTGCTTAACAGTTGTATCAAGTTTAGAATCAGTTATGTCATATTTATAGCTATAACTACGGTGTTATTTATACAAACAGCAGCAGCAGTATTTCAACTCTGAAAGATTCATAAAAAAGTACAAGCACCTCAAAATTCAACTTCAGCACAGAATTAAAACCACTTCATTATTATTCATCTATGCAGACCACATGTATTCGCATTATATGATTTTTTTTTTTTTTTCCTTTATTTGTATCTCTTTCTCTTTTTAGTCTCCAGTGGAATTTCATCAAGTCCAGTGCTACTAAAGCTTTGGCTCATGCTCTGCTCTCCAACACAACACTGCAGCTCTTGGAGTAAGACCACTATTCAGCACCTCAGCTTGTTTATAATCTTTTTGAATCTTCAATATCACTCACCTCTTTCTCTGCTCAGCAAGTAAATTGATTTTCCCCAAAGATCTTAATGTTGTCTTTTGTAAGTGATGTGCAGTGAAGTCGGATGACTTTGAACAAATGACTAACTATGGGATTTTTTTTTTTGACTGGTGGTGATTATACGTTATGTGAAATTGGTCTGAAATGTCATTTATAATTGGCACCATGTCTGTTGTCAGTCTACAGGAGAACGCGATTGGTAATGAAGGCGTCATTTTCCTTGCGGAAGCCCTGAAAACCAACACATCTCTTCGTGCCTTATGGTTGGATTTGGTCCTGTGCATATGCCTGAGACATAATCTACATTGACATAAAACATGCGAAGGCTTATTGGTTTCACTTTTGCTCTTAGTATCCAGGGAGTCTCAGCAGGAACAAGTGGAGTCATCGCCATGGCAGATGCTCTGATGACCAACCAAACCCTGCAAACGTTAGAGTGAGTGCGAGCATTCTCTCACATCAAACTCATGTTATTTGACATTTAGCCACATTCAGCAACCATCTTATTTCCGTCCCGCTGAGTACTACTGCTGTACTTTGCAGTTACCATTGATTGTATCCAACAGGCATGCTCAGATATTATTTCTATTTTTAAATTTCTAAATTTAAAAGCAGAGAAACACTGTTGATCAATAAAACAGTCAAATCTGTGACCGAGTTAAAGCACATGTGTAAAGATACATTTTTAAAAAGGATTTAAAAGAGGGAGCTTGCCAGTCCTCTCTTCTCAGTAATCTTCTCAGTAAGCTTGTTCCAAAGGGTGGGGGACAGGAAATGTCTGGTCCCCCTTAGCACAAGATGACATGACATTTTACTGATAATGTAGAGTGTATGAATGTAGAATGTAGTTCGTCCAAAACAGGAAAGGTAACAAGTCCAAAAAGCAAAAAGCAAAGGTCAAAATACTCAAAGAAACATACAGGGGGAAAAGGCTGGAACAATGAATCAAAGGTAAAAGAAAAATTGGCAACAGACAAAGTGGAAAAGCATAGATTAATCAATTGATTAATGGAGGGAAGACAATGAGAAGCAGTGTGACACCAGAAGGTCTCTGGATGAGAACATATATTTACATCCTGGATTTTAAGGTGAGAAGAGACTGAATATGTATTTCAGGGCATGAATGTGTTCACAAATCAACAAAGAGAAGTGGCATTATGCAGGAGAACGGTATTAGTCACTTTTTTTCTGTAATTTCTGTAACTGCTTGAATTGCTTTGCTTTCATGTTTCAGTCTACGTGGAAACACTGCAGGGATGGAGGGAGCAAAGGCTCTGGCTAATTCTATGAAAAGCAACAGGAGCCTCAAGTCACTGAAGTGAGTCCTAATGAATACTATGTACAGAATACAGAGTACAGAAATGAATATTATGATGCTACTATGTTGATACTATGAAACTATGATCACAATTACAGTAAATGCCAGTGACCCGTAGCTACTCTCCCCTTTTCATATTAAAGGTGTAAAATATTAATGATGAATAATAACTGCATCTGTTTGTTTGTCAAATCTGTGTTTTCGAAAACCATATTTTGAAGGGCTTTGCAGCATGTGAAGTACATTTAGCCAAATCCAGCCTTCTGCATAAGATAATTAGAGCTTTGCATTTCTATAAATGCACAATTAAGAGAAAAGTGTTTGTGTGTCGTTAGTCTACAGGAGAACTCCCTGGGTATGGATGGAGCCATATTCATCGCAACTGCGCTGAAAGGCAATCACCAAATGACATATATCAAGTGAGTTTTCTTTGGTGCACCTCTCAGTAGACATTCAAAATTGTGTTGCATGCAAGATTTTTAAGGATAACAACATTTTATCAATCTGCTTGTATAAAAATACAGTCCCTGTTTACATGTTTGTGAAGTTTGCAGGGAAATGGCATTGGAGAATCTGGAGCGAAGGTCATATCTGATGCCATAAGAGCCAACGCTCCAGGCTGTGTGGTCGACATCTGACCAGGAAGAACCACTTTCACTAGGGACTGTAATACATGTAGACCTCACATATTGGAAAATATATGTAAACTATGTACTTTTCATAAACTCTGTACCTTAGTGTTCGTCTAACTGTATTTGCTTGTAAAAAGCTTTTCTTGTCAATATATTATGTCCTCAAGAGGTTAATAATAATTCATAGACTTTTGCAGACTTTTTTCCTACCCCTATATACACAAGTTAATCTGGTATGTACAAGAAAAAAATGACTGACTTTTTTGTTTTGTCTAGGTAAGAAATCCATCACAATATGGGTCTTTGACGAACTGAATTCATGAAAAGATTTTGGATGAAACTGTTATGACTGTAATTGGACGAGGAAAAGATCGCCAACAAAATCTAATCGTCTGTTCTTTGTGCCATTACACGCCTTTTCTGAAAAATCATCCAAATCCGTCCATAACTTTTTAAGTTATTTTGCTAACAGACAAACAGACAAACAAAGACAGATTAAACATAACCTCCTTGAGAAAAGTAATTACTTTCTAATTACTCTGCTTCAAATCATTCTCGCTGATGCCTTTGTGTCCTGTCAGCCATTCAAGTTTATCAGTTTCTGACTATGAGCCCAGTAACAAACAAAGTAAACAGTTTCTGTAAACACAATCATAATTATTATAATTGATTTTATTGTATACATCAAACACAGGAGGAAATACAAGTACATACTTTTGGTCAGAAGAAAGGCAAATGCATTAAAATTGAATTTATTTTATCTGTCTGTCTGTCTGTTTTGCAAGTGCAGGTGTTTTGCAAAAGCCCTGTTGGGGGCTTTTGCCAATTTAGTTGTCTTCAGTCTGAGATTGTCCCCAGAGCCCATCTCTCGCACACACACCTGAGGCCATAACTGAATGGCCTCTTGAGCGACAATATACTAGTATATCATGCATGCATATTAATCATTCATATACACCATTACCAAAAATGATTCTTCATAAATCTTTTCACTGACAGACACTGATTGAAACTGATTATCACAGAGATGTGAACACATGCATTGTTGTTATTTATAATAAAAAAAATCACCAATACTTGCTGTCCTCATGTATCCAATACCACTTTACGTTGTTTCCAAGTGAGCTGAGTAGGTGCACGGCGATAAGTGAATGTGTGTTTGGAAATTCAAGATAAGCAATGATAACAAAAATGAGCAGACTTGAGACGGGGAGTGACTTCAGTGGTTCAGTGGTTTAATCAAAAGCAGTTGGTAGACAGGATATAATTCCAAAACATTAAATAAATCCAAAATCAGCAGACTAAAAGGCAAATCAAAAAAACAGGCAATGGTGAAAACACTCACTGAGAGGGCTGGGGAAAAAAATGGTTGAACTCAATGCAGGAGACAGTGAGGATCCAGCAAAGAATGAGGAGGAGACACAGGTGGAACCCATTAGAGATGAGGAGCCGGTGACAGAAGAGGCAAACTTCACAGAAAGATAAGGGTTAGAAAACACAAAGACGACATGAATATTAATAAAAATGAGTTTTAATGAATTCTGGAGCTTTTTACATTTTGAAAGGCATCTCTTTGTATTTCTAATTAAAATTCATTTTTTACAGATTTGAACTCAGTTAGACTTTATGCAGCTGTGTATGCCATGTTGCACATAATTTATCCAATAAAATATCTGCTATATGTGTTCACTTAAAGAATAGCAGGTGTTCAAAGTTCAGGGCACACATTGTCCAAGTGTGCATGAACACTTGGACAATGTGACTCATTGTAATAATGGCAGTGGTTATTCTTTAACCTTTATTTAACGCAGGAAAGCCTCATGGAGGAAAAACTTCCCGTTTTACAAGAACAAAGGGCAGTACCAGTTCCAGCTCTTTTTGTGAATTGTTCTAAGATGATGGAGCACCTTAATTTAATTTTAATTGTTTTACTAATTAAGTGCAGACCTATGGGATATTACATAAAGCCCTATGACCAGACTAGTCCAGACTAGACTAGATCATAATTTCCACCACATTTAAGAGTAACTGAGGACCCTAAAAACCATTAATCAAAAAAATATGCCAATGATTGGATCTAGTGGATTGATAAAAGCTTTCATATAAAGGGCAATGATGATGTTTTACCTTATCACCCATAACAGACTACAGCAGTGTTGCCCAACCCTGGTCCTCAGGGAGTCCTGCATGTTTTAAATGTTGCTCCAACACATCTAAATCAAATGAATGGGTTGTTATCAGGCTTTTGCAGAGCTTGAGGAAATTTTGTTCCACCATCCAGTGGCTCAGGAGGAATAAGCACTGAACTATCAACACTATAAAGTGGAGATGGGGTGCTACTGAGCTTGACTCGGGATGTTGTGGGTCAGTGGCTGGAGTATCTCGACCTCCTCAATCCTACCAACATGCCTTTGTATGAGGAAGCAGAGTCTGGGGAATGGGAGGTGAGCCTATCTTTGGGGCTGAGGTTGCCAAAGTGGTTAAAAAGCCCTCATTGGCAGGGCCCCAGAGGGTAGATGAAATCTGCCCAGAGATCCTTAAGGCTCTGGATGTTGTAGGACTGTCTTGGTTGATATGCCTCTGCAGCAACGCATGGTCATCAGGGACAGTACCTCTGGATTTGCAGACTGGGGTGGTGAGCCCCCTCTTTAAGAAGGGGGACCAGAGGGTGTGTTCCAACTACAGGGGGATCACACTCCTCAGTCTCCCAGGTAAGGTCTCTTTGGGGTTCCTGGAGAGGAGGGTCCGTCGGACTGTCGAATCTCGGATTCAGGAGGAGCAGTGTGGTTTTCATCCAGGTCATGGAACGGTGGACCAGCATAACTTGAGGATGATGTGGTCCTGTTTGCTTCATCAAGCTGTGATCTTAGAGCGGTTCACAGCCAGGTGTGAAGTGGCTGGGATGAGAATCAGTACCTCCAAATCTGAGACCATGGTCCTAAACCAGAAAAGGATGGAGTGCCCTTTCCGGGTCGGGAATGAGATCCTGCCCCAAGCAGAGGAATTCAAGTATCGGTTCAGTGTCCACAGTAATGCGGGCTCTGCATCGGTCTGTCATGGTGAATTCTTACCAGTCGATCTATGTTCCTGCCCTCACCTATCAGCACGAGCTGTGGGTACTGACCGAAAGAATGAGGCTGAAATGAGTTTCCTCCACAGGGTGTCTGGGCTCTCCCTTAGAGATAGGGTGAGAAGCTCAGTCATCCGGGAGGTGCTCAGAGTTGAGCCACTGCTCCTCCGCATTGAAAGGAGTCAGATGAGGTGGCTCTGGCATCTGGTTAGGATGCCTCCTAAACGCCTCCTGGTGGGGTGTTCTGGGCACTTCGCACTGGAAGGAGGCCCCAGGGATGACCCAGGACTTGCTGGAGAGACCATGTCTATTGGCTGGCCTGGGAACACCTTGAGATTTCCCAAGAAAGGATACACGAAGGCTGCCCCCACAACCGGACCTTGGATAAGTGCCAGAAGACGGATGGATGGATTGTTATTACATTGAAATTATTATTAATATACATATACAGTATATACACTACCCACTACCAGTCAAAAGTTTGGACACACCTTCTCATTTAATTCTTTATTTTCATGACTATTTACATTGTAGATTCTCACTGAAGGCATCAAAACTATGAACGCATATGGAATTATGTAGTAAACAAAAAAGTGTAAAATAACTCTAAATATGTTTTATATTTTAGATTCCTCAAAGTAGCCTCTCTTTGCTTTGTTGACAGCGCTGCAAGCCCTTCTCTTGATGAGCTTCATGATGTTGTGACTTGAAATGGTTTTCACTTCAGGTGTGCCTTGTCAGGGTTCATTTGTGATATTTCTTGCCTTATTAATGGGTTTGGGACCATCAGTTGTGTTGTGCAAGAGTCAGGTCCGTACACAGCTGACAGCACTATTTGACAGCTGTTAGAATTCATATTATGGCAAGAACCAATCAGCTAAGTAAAGAACAATTTTCTAAACTGACATATATATATATATATATATATATGTGTGTGTGCATGTGTGTGTGTGTGTCCCCACAACATAATTTATTCCATTTTGAGGTGTAGACATGTTTTAAAGTTAGGCTAAGGTTAGGCTTAGGTTAAGGTTAGTGTCAGGGTTAGGGTTAGGGCATTAGTAAATATGGTTAAGGTTAGAGTAAGGAAATTAATGTATATCAACACAATGTCCTCTGAAGTCTGAAAACTAGTGTGTACAATTGTACAAACCATACAGTGAAATGACATTTTGGCTGGTTCTCACATCTTTAAGT
>JAFBJR010000078.1:5008590-5088209 GCA_016785285.1 Brachirus orientalis | reverse complement strand
AGGGTTAGGATTAGAATTAGGTTAAGGTTAGGGTTAGGGTAAAGTTTAGGGTTAGGCATTTAGTTGCAATGTTAAGGTTAGAGTAAGGGGCTAAGGAGTGCATTATGTCTATGAGGGTCCTCACTATGAATGAAGCGCAAACGTATGTGTGTGTGTCTGCAGGCAGAACACTGCTGTGTCTAAGTTCAGGAGCATTCAGTCTTGCCTCGCAGCAGACACAGACTCAGCAGCAGCAGCAGCAGCAGCAGCAGCAGCAGCAGCAGTAGCGGCGGCGGCAGCAGCGACAGCCTCATCCTTCTCCTTTATGAAGACCATATTCATCTGTAAGTAACAGCATGTTTTTCCTTTTTTCATTTTTTTACTTCAGTGCATGTATATTTACATTTTTCCAGCTTGTTCCAGCTTTAGTGGAAAAATGTCATTATAGCATCACATTTAGTTTGGTATCCATTTGAACTATGTATAATTGTGTCATATATTGTTTGTCATATATAATTTGTGCATTATGTGATACTATGCCTAAAATAATATATGCAATAGAGCTGATGTGAAGTGATGCAGAACTGCATGCAAATCTATAAAAGCATCACACAGTAAGTCCTCTGGTGACTTACTGTGTCACCAAAGATATTTTTTTAAAATGTAGCTGCTGTTTCATATTATGGCTCCCATAAATGTTATAGGATGTTTTCTGTATTGTCTGTTACTGAATGTCCCGTGTACCTTTAAAGAAAGAGTAGAATAGAATAGTAGCCTGCTGTAAAGTCTGATTTTTTAACACGTATATGGTCAGTTTGAGAAGCCACTAATATAATATAATATAATATAATATAATATAATATAATATAATATAATATAATATAATATAATATAATATAAAATAATATTCAGTAGGATAGAATAGAATAGAATCTGCTGCATTACAGCAATAAAATAACTAGCATGTGTTATTGACTCACAACATGTCCAGATTTCAATAGACTTTCAACAGCTGTCCTTTACCCTTAGCTGCTATTTCAGTTATAGCCCACGTTTATGAAAAGACACTTGAAAATCAGAGTCCTGCAGTTTGCTGATTACGATTAAGATTTGGTCAATGTTGTTTGCAACTTGAACTCAAGACTCAAGAACCTGCATGAGTCTGGAACTACTGTTCTTCAGTGTTGTGTCAGTACTGGAAAAGATCTTGAACAGGTTAAACCCAGTGAGAGTGGAGTTCAGTAAGCCCTGCAGTAACAGTTTGGATGTCATCTGAAGTTTTATGTTTGATATGCCTGCCAGGCTATTAGGAATAAAAAAAAAAGGTTGGAAACATGACTGCCATGGGTGATGATTGCCAAATGTCACATACCAGGGGAGAAACAGAGTTTTGAGGTTCGGTGATCGGGGCAGAAGCCTGAGGTGGGACCCCCATGGTTGATGGTGATGCAAGGCCCTCTGAGATAGCGTTTTTAATAACTGTTTTTCCATTATAGGGGGCCTCAGGTTCACCTACAGGCCAAGGCACAAAGCCATTTATAGGCCACAGTGCACTGATTCATCCATGTGGGTGTTTTACTCTTCAGTGTGCTCAAAGACAATTTTATTTAACATACAGTTAAGGGAAAGAAGACAATATGCAGCCTTTAAGTGACAAAATGATACAATTTTGTTCCTGCAGCAATTTTTTAAAAATACTTTTTTAAATTATTTTTATTTTTATTATTTTAAATAATTGTTTTTAAGATTTGTGACATCCTCATCTCTGTCTCAAGTATGTTCAAATTTTAAAGTGCTTTAAGTCCAATGGCCTGCACTGTGCTATTTTCTGCCTCTATCAGCTGCTGTGGGAGGGATTTTTGATTGCAGGGGGTCACACTACTGTGAAAAACAACCTACAAAACCACTAGCACATTATGCTCTTTTAAACCTTCAATATAGTCTGTTTTTTTTTGTTTGTTTGTTTTTTTTTTTTGTTTTTTTTAATATGAACAGATTCCTTTTTCACACAACATAAGAGGGTCAGGTTAAATAGAGCTGACAAGACCCTCACCAAATTTCTATCAATGATTTAATGCAGAATCATCATGCGTGTTTGACTGAATACATTCTGTAATGCTGGTGCCAAGTATACATGAGAAAAAGAAACCTGTAGGTAAGAAACCCGAGAAAGAAACCTGTGGGTAATAATTGTGACCAGATGTGAGAAATTGTGTGGTTGCCCACAGTGACTCTAATTGTCATAAGCGCCTACTGCACACCAATTTTTAGCCGGTTTTCCACATGATGTGCATGTTTTCCTCAGGTACATAAAAAATAACAGTTCCACAAGTTTTTCTGACCCAACTATTTTACAAAAACAATTAATGCAGGCCTTCAATATGAAAAGAGATGATGCGATGAAGCATCTACTGTACATTCTAAGTATACATCTAATAGGTAAAATTAA
Organism: Brachirus orientalis; assembly: GCA_016785285.1. NCBI lineage: Eukaryota > Metazoa > Chordata > Actinopteri > Pleuronectiformes > Soleidae > Brachirus > Brachirus orientalis. The sequence continues at coordinate 5,085,781 of JAFBJR010000078.1, read as the reverse complement.
TTATGTGTAATTACCAAAAGTGCACATATTGACAAATGCAGTATAGGACGGGGAATGTGTCATGTTTTCCCTGTTACTAGAGATCAGAAATGTTGACTTCCTTTACATAGTGGATTTTAACTTCCAAACATTAGCATTAAGTGTTGTCTTCAAACCCAATCAGACATATCTGATGTGTATGTGTGGTCATGACACACGGTTTAATCAAGGAAAATGGCAAATGTCTGACTCAATAAGGAAGCACCTGGCCTTTTTCAGCTGCTCAGAATATAAATCAATGAAAAGTTTTAATGCAGCTCCAGTAATACTTTGAAATAATTTGAAATATACAGTATTCCTGTTTAGTTTTCCTTGTTATCTGTGCTTGTGATGAGGCACACATTGTTGAAAAAATGTCTCCTGAAAAAATGTTTAATGTTTAATGTTTGTTGTAAAAATTAGATGAAGCTTTGTAATGTGTGAATTTCGTGAATTTCTTCTCCTTAAGCATGTTTGCATTTTTATAGAAAACGTAGATCAACTGCGGTCTAAATAAAAGGTCAAAAATAAACACATTTGGTCAGCATTCATAGTTTCATTTCTCATAACATTTCTGTTTCTTTCATTGTCAAATAATGAAGGACAAGTCTCCAGTGATGGACAAAACAGGAAACATAATGGCAGTGATTTGCTTGTTACTTCTCAAACTGCCCAAGGTTAGTGATAAGTGGCAAAGTACAATGTTGTGTGTCTAATATAGCCCAGCCACAAAATGCATACCTTAAAATGTTAAAATGTTTTTACACTGTGTAAAATGGTAAAATGTGTAATTACTGTATCCTCAATTTCTGCCAGATTTCTACAATAATTTGACTTGATGCAATGGACTTCTAATGAAAATGTGTGAATTGTGTGTCCTTACAGTTTGAGATGGGTAGTGGGAAGGTCTTAGAGGAGACCTATCGTAAGTGGGTCCAATATAAAGAGGACTGCATCAAAATGATTGAAAATGAGCCTCTGCCTGAAGGTATGATGACATGTCATAAAAAGAAAATGAAAAGGAACTTGGAAAATATTGAATTATATTATTTAAAATTATATTTTTTAAAATCTATTTTTTTCCAGGAGCAGATGTAATTTTTTCTTATTCTCCCTTCTAGCAGGCCTGTTCTGTAACAGGACATTTGACAAGTACGCCTGCTGGCCAGATGCTCCCGCTGGCTCTGTGGTCAACATTTCATGTCCTTTCTACTTGCCCTGGTATGGCAAAGGTAACACATTACACTTTCACTGTGTTTGACAGCTGAGAACCAGGTCAGTCCGTCTGTGGATATTCCACTGGCCTTTTGAAGTTCCTCAAAACTTTACTACTGGCACTTGATGACACACTTTTATGTCTAAAACAGTGGTTCTCAGACTTTTTTTTATTCCAAGTACCACCTGAGAAAATATTGAGCTGAGTGAAGTACCACCATTGTCGCCAATGTTAAAATACAGTGGCGTAAATAGGCCGAGCAAAGTCAACTACAGACTTTTCACAGGAGGCAGATTCCCAATAAGATAATCTGACCTCTGATCATCCTCCTCTTCCTCACATACCGTATACTTTAGACACTGGTATAGTGAAATTAGATTATTTCTTGTTATTTGTTTCATTTTCTACACACTCCAATCAAAATTCCTCAGCTCCGCGCTGGTCACATACCCTGGTTCATACAGTAGAACAGTGTTTCTGATTTTCCTCCAAGTACCAACAGAGGAAGCTTGTGTACAACTGGTGGTACACGTACCACAGTTCGAGAACCATGGCTCTAAACAATTAGGAGCAGCAGGCGCAGGTGCATTTGGCATAGTTTAGCACAAAGAGGGAGCTGTGACTCTGTTGCAAAATCCATCAAGCTGCTTCAGTATTCAAGACGATTCTAGCTGTCAATCACATAGTGTCCACTCTTATGTGATGTGCTCTCTTATATATTGTCTCTAAATGGGAACATACTTTACCAAATGGTCTATTGCAGAAGAGCTAAAAATAGCGATTGAGACCATTTATTTCTGAGGAAAGCCTTTACTGACATTATCAGTCAAGTTAGAAGTAGGCTCATTTAATGCAAATTTAATTTTTTGCTACTTCTGTAAAAAGTTGGGACGCTGTGTAAACTGTAAATTAAAAACAGAATGCGATGATTTGCACATAGCATAAACCCAGATTTTATTCCCAACATTAACTACATACATAATGAAAATATTAGCTCATTTTGAATTTGATGGCAGCAACACATCTCAAAAATAGTTGGAACAGATCGAACAACTTTTGTTGTTTATATTCTGTTGGGAATCAAATATGGGTTTACTGATTTGCAAATCATTGCATAAATTAAATACACTACATTTAACAAAGCCCAATGTTGGAATTGGGGTTGTAAACTGACTCCTTCAGGTGTGTCTCCTTCAGTTTCCCAGGGAGTTGTGCGTCGGCGCTGCGGTTCTGACGGCCTCTGGGAGAGAGTAGACAGCGGGCAGGTTTGGCGGGATATGACCCAGTGTGAGGAGGAAAAGGAGATCACATCGCAGGAGGTACACACTGGTGATGCCAGAAACATTTGCAAACTATTTATAATTATCAGGTAGCTTACTTGAGGTACTGATGTATTTGCTCTGTCCTTCCTCAATCTAACTGAGATTATAGTAGAGAAAAAATGTGTTGTGCTGTGACATCCTCAAAAAAAATGATTAGTGTCAATTTATATTAACAGCTGTGGTTCAAACAACTGATGGTGGGCTTCAGGATGCTGTACACCGTTGGCTACTCTTTGTCCCTCTTCACACTTATAACGGCGCTTATTATTCTCCTGAGCTTAAGGTAAACTGCATGCAATTTTTATCTTTACTGTGTTTTTCTTTTCGTGTTCATTGTCATTTGAACTTACCAAAGCTTTCTCAGAACACTTGACTCGTTCACTCTGACAGATGCAACAAGAGATGAAAATAGATGACAGCAAGCCAGTTTAATTCTTAATACAAATACTTGGCATTCACGACAAGAACTAATGCAGACAAGGGATATTGTATTATTTAGTGAGTTAGCAGATGTCACCTAATTATCATACTTAGTAGCTACAGAAGTTAAATTTGACAGGGATCAATAAAAATCAGCAGAAAAATAATGTTTTGTTATTTGTATGTTATTTTAATGCACCCTGACAGGAAACTGCATTGCTTCAGGAACTTCATTCACGCCAACCTTTTCCTCTCCTTCATCCTGCGAGCCATATCTGTCATTGTTAAGGACACCATGCTAGAACGCCACTGGGGACGTGAAATCATTAAACAGACCGATGTGTCTGAGATGCTTAGTCACCGAGTGAGTCTTTTTTTTTTAATTTACCTATTATATTTCACCATTTGAAGGTCTAATGTGGAGGAATTAATGATGTCTAAGACAGCAGACTGTAATAAACAGTGGAATAGTTCAGTGAACTATGGTGGCAAAAGTGTAGCAACAAAAAAAGGCAACTGGACTTAGTTGAATTTCCTGAAGACGTTTCGCCTCTCATCCAAGAGGCTTCTTCAGTTCTGTTTGACTGGTGGAGAGTCTGGGACTTATAAACTCTGTCAGGTTCTTGGTCCATGGGGTGTGGTCTGACAGAGTTTATAAGTCCTTAGTTTATAAGTTCAACTAAGTCCAGTTGCCTTTTTTGTTGTTACACTTTTGGATACCATGACCTGGATGAATGAGAATCTTCACAGACACGAACTATGGTGGCCTTGGCATATCATAAAGGATGTTTGTTTGTTTTGTTTCAAATGTAAAAACACATGCACTGGCATATTTCTACTAACTCTATGGACAGCAATGGCTAAAAGACTCATTCATTATAGCCTAGCATTTTATTATTATTTTTTTTTTTAAATTGCACCAGCTCAGTGAACGAACCAAAAAATGTATTTATTTTATTATAAGCAAAGGCAGCTAAATGTAGCAGTTAACTTTAAAAAAAACAGTCAGCACAGCATAACCTGATTCACTGATTTTGGAAAATATAACTTTGGGCGCTATTTTTAAAGAAACCTATCTTTCAGTTTTGGTTTAAGGAGGAAAAGGAAATCACAATTATCACACATGATACTATTTTAATTCAATCAAAAACTTATCATCCCAGCCCTAGCTTATTGGTATTACAAGAAAACAAAACATTTTTTTGAGTACTGAATATATGTACAGTATATACCATATGTAGTTATACTCAGTTTGAGCCAATAAACCCTCCTACACACTGGAACTTGAATATTATGAGTGGCTCTATCATATTTAAATCAAACACATTTAGATTCCTCAGTAAAGGGAAAATAAAATATTAAACATTGAGTATGTGGCTTTTTATATCCATTTCATCTAGGCTGCGATTGGCTGTCGGATAGCACAAGTGATGATGCAGTACTGTGTCCTGGCCAATCACTATTGGTTCTTTGGTGAAGCACTTTATCTGTACTCTGTGCTCATAGCCTCAGTGCTCATGGACAACAATAAATACTTGCCTTACATCTGTCTCGGCTGGGGTAAGATTTGCCATTTTAATTTCACAATTTTAATAATTCTAATTCAATAAATCAATGCCGCTTCATTACTAGGAATAATCTTATTGTCACACCTCACACCCACTCATGTGTGCACCCATTAAGAACTGGACATTAAATAAGGATCTGCGAGACTCAACTGTGCAGTGTTGTCACAGCAGTGTGGCCTTTTCTGGGTGGATGCCATGGAAACATGTAGGCATGTACTAATCCTTGCTTTGTTTTTGAACATGTACTCACAGTACTGTCTCCTGCAATCTTTACATTGTCATAGGTATACCACTTATATTTGTGGTGCCCTGGGTAGTGATGAAGCTATTGAAAGAAAACAAAGAGTAAGTGTGTGTTTAGCATTCAAATGTGCTTCACATGCCTACTGTGCAGGCCTCTGCACCTGTTGATTCTTATTCTATAGAATGAGAAATTGCAACATCTGCTTTCCTTCCAGGTGTTGGGCTGTCAATGAGAACATGAGCTACTGGTGGATCATTCGTTTCCCAATTCTTTTTGCTTCACTAGTAAGGCTGATTTATACTCAGATGAATTGTTTGTCTGTGTTTATTTCAGACACCTGTGTCATATTATATATGCTTTTGCTGCACTGGAAATTAATTTCATTTGTGTCTGATCAACAGATCAACTTCCTGATTTTTATGAAGATCCTGAAGGTCATTCTTTCCAAATTACGAGCCAGCAACCAGAGTGAATACCCTGATTACAAACTACGGCATGTTCTCTCAGCATTTTCAGACACAATAATCTACTTTCATTTGACTCAGTTTTTGAAAGCCGTACCTGGCTGTCACAGAAAAGCAATGATGAATTTTGGGAGAAGCTGTAGAAATGCATATACACATGTAAGATGTTGCAAACTGCCTGCTGTTTGATTTGTCTCATTAGGCTTGCCAAGGCAACGCTTACTCTTATTCCTCTGTTTGGGATTCATGAGGTCATATTCATCTTTGCTACAGATGACCAGACATCAGGCTTTCTGCGCTACGCTAAGGTTTTCATCACACTTTTTCTCAATTCATTTCAGGTAGGTTCAGTTGGACCAGAGAGTGGCTGCTTACTACTGCAGATACGTCTGACAAAACTGTTTATTATTCTGTGTATTTGTATTTATACTTTCTTTAAAATCTACAGGGCTTTCTGGTTGGTGTTCTCTACTGCTATATCAATAATGAGGTTTGTTGTTTCATCTAATGTTCTCATTTCAATACACTTTTTTGTGGTAGTGATCAGAAATACATTGTTCTACATGATGTAGATTAGGCTTAAATCATATAATATATAATTATATATATAAATAATATATAATTATATATATATATATATATATATATATAAGAGAACTGTGCTTACTGGTGAATGGATGGCTCACCACCATTTTGACTGCAGGTGAGAACAGAGCTGAGGAGAAAGTTACGTAGCTGGAGGATGGAGGCAGAGGTCGTATGCTGTGGACAGTGACTAGCCGTGCTTGACTCTCGGGTAGACACCCTATCAATCGCCACAGTGCCAGAGTGTAACAGATCGTCTACAACAATGAGGGCAGTGCCTGATGTTTCACCATCTCCTGAGGATTCATTAGTTTTCAGGCGTCAAGTTCAGCCAGCATCCCCACCGCAGGAGGCGTCTTTGCTGCACTGTCCATCAGGGATGAACAGAGAAAACACCCTGTTGTGTGGGAATCAGGATGACACTGGACAATCTGTGGCAATGCAGGTGTCCTTTGTCATTCATCTTCAAGACCCTGTGGAGTTACTCCCAAATGTTGTACAAACAGACTCTGACTGACTGTTGTTTCTCTTGCTGTACTTTTTATGAACATATGTCGTTATTTGTGTACAAGAAAAACTGTAAATTGTTGTGTAGGTTTTGAAATTGTGAATTTGTGGATGATTGTAACCCATGGTCAATATTTACATAAATAACATAAAATGTATATGAAAAGTAAAGTTTTATTATGTTTTATTAACTCTGTGTACTGAAGCAAGGCAATTTTCTAAATAAATTAGTGTATTATGGCAGATATAGGCTATTAATTAAAAACAGCAATTAAATTCAAATAGATTTGCTATTTTTCGATAAGCTGTAACTATCAAGCCAGAAAGGCAAATATCCTTTGAACTATATAAAGTGTCTGTTTGCTGTGTGGACACAATTTAATTTTCAAATCATACTTGTGTCATTAGAGCATACGATCCATGATTGGACTCACTGTATATCAGATACATGACCAAGTGACATAAGTGAAAACAGTCATGTTAGAATCCATCAGCTTTTTGGTTCTATGCGTGCAGTCGTCATTAACCTTCACTGGCGGCGTGGCAAAGCCAAACAACAAAAGTCATTTCAGAGGACAGTAGCATTCACAGTCCCAGTCCCAGTCTAAGACCTTGTTCAGACTGCCAAACAAATGTGAGGTTTTGCATATCCAGACTGTAATTAGACTGGTTTCGAAAGTCTGGACAGCAACTATCTATTCTGATTCAAACTACATTTGAAGGTGGGGCTGCACGTGGCCTGTGGTTGTCTTCCATGATAAAAGCATGGAAAACAACCACAGGTGCAATACTGGTCTGCCTGCACCACACACCCCACTCCACTACCATTCCAGTGGTGATGGCAGCACAAAAGGCGGCACAACTCAGCATTATTCCATTCCAGATTTGTGCTGCGGCTCCACATAACCATTTGTGGCAGAAACAGGCACAGATTTCTGTTGTCCATTTAGTTTATTTTGCAAAATACTTGATAACTATATCCATGTGGAAGACTAAACTAGACCATGTGGACACACGCAGATCAGATCTGATCACTTGCAATACATAATGTGAAGTTGGTCAGGAAGATCAGATTCTCACCAGATATGCTTATAATTCCAATTTGGGCTGCAGTCTTAACAAGGCCTATATGCTCTGCTCAAATCAGTTTTCAAATTGTCTTTTGCACGCGTGCCAAACTCAAAATTCTAAACTGGGACAAAGTCGCGGGCCAACATTGATATTTATTGAAAAAAAAACTCTTCCTCCAGATAAAATAATGAACCTTTTCAAATGGACCCAAACAAGTTTTGCTTAACAACTGAATATGGAACAAGCAAAGCTTAATACTATACAATATATAACTTAATATTACACACATGCAAAATCAAAATACAAATTAAAAAACACATCACTGGCATTCATTTCTTAAATAAAAATGCAATAAAAATCATATGCCTTTTTTATTTGCAGCCTTCTGAATTAAATTTCAACAGTAACCTTTTTTCCCACAGGCTACTAATAAATGTGAAAATAAAATAACAATAATAAACCAATTTACTAATAATAATATCCTTCAATGAACGTGAAACCATTCAAGCCCATGTCTTGGAGTAGCAAGAAAAAGTGCATAAAGAAAACATTATAGCTCAGTTTGCTTTGCACTGATCTACTCTGATGTGACCAGGCCAGACTGTAGTATTAGCTGTAGGTGATAATACCGGCGAGCCAGCTCTAATACTCATTTGGTATGGCCTCGCGGGCCAAATATAGTTACACAGTGGGCCAAATGTGGCCCGCGGGCCAGAGTTTGACACCTATGGTCTTTTGCCTCACTCTAAACATGACACACAACAATCATGAAAATTATTGAAAGCCACGTAAGCGAGTGAACAAACGTTGTTTACTAAAGCAACCTATTCACATAGGTTAGTTATGTATGTGTGTACACACAAATCTAACATGCTCATTTGCAATTAACTGTGGACAGTCTGCCTGAATTTATAACGTCCGATTTGCCTACAGTCTGAACACAGCCTAAAACTCGTTATTATGAATGTGAAGTGTCAAATTGATCTGCAATTAAGCAAAACTGAATGAACAACTCGGATGCTCGCGTGAAAGTAGCTATTTCCCGATGTACGGATTCTGCTTCACTGACTCCGTTACCCACAATTCCAAGGGACGAAACGCAGTGACGTCAAGAGCGTCGTGCTGTCGTTGGCAACGGCGGCGGCTGGAGCGGGAAGGATACAACTGCTGCTGTTTGAAGCCGAATCAAAACAGTTTGGCAGCAGGTAGACGTGGGCAGATACCACCGACTGTCCACAAATAAGTAAAGCAAACTTTTGTTTTCCTTTTGTTGGGTGTGGAGAAGAGAGCTTTCGGTCGTTTAAGTACGTGCTAGCTAACGCCTGTGACTTGATAATACATGTTTGAAGACGCAAGACTGACAGAGTCATCAGCAGTTGGATTTCCCGTGTGCGATATTCACTATCAATGGCCTCCAAAGGTAAAGTCAGATTTAAAATGTTTGAAAAAAGTCAGTGCTAACCGTTATAAGACTGCGTCAGAGAAACGTAACATAGTTCTGATATTTCACTTTAAAAGTGTGCTAGTTTATTCGACGGTGTGGGTGCTCTCCGTGGACAAAAAACTTGCTTCACTCTGTCAGTAAAAATTACATTTTCTATGTTCATTGCTTGTTTCAAACAGCTAAAGTGAACGGCTTAAAAGAAATGTAAGTGGTAGGTCAACAATATTCATCAAAGATATCCATAATCTGCTACTATAAAATATTATACAGTGGGGAGATCAATGGGGAGGCCAGGAATAAGAAAGCAGGTTTTGTCACCTGTTAAGGATTTACAAAATTACAGGTATCTATATTAACATTTTTTAAATGATTAGGACATCGCGTACTCTACATTAATGTTGAAAATAAAGCTGATTTTCCTTTTAAATTTTTTGATTTAATTCAAATTTAATTTCAACTTTCCAATCCAAATTTATTTATATAGCACATGTAAAAGCAACAGAGTTCATCAAATTTCTGTACATCACAAAAATACATAAAGTGTACAGAAGATGAAACAAGGTAAACTTGAAAAGCAATAAAAAAATAATAATAAAAGATCAATAAAAATGTAAAAAAGCAGACATGCAGCAGCTTTCTGGGCAGCCTGGCTTACACCAACATAGAGGGCATTACTGTAATCCAGTCTGGTGGAAATTAAAGCCTGTATGACCCTCTCAAAAGCATTAAAAGAACAGTCAGGCTTCATCTTTGCTAAAAGCCACAACTGTAAAAAGCTGGATTTCACTACTGAATTAATTTATAGATCTATATTATCTTGGTCAATCTTTACGCAAAGAATTGCAACAGCAGGTTTTGTACACAGAACAAGAGAATCCAGAGCCACTTTAACTTGGTTAAATATGGTAAAAACCATTTGTGTGTTTATTTGTTTTTATCCTTTTTGTCTACTGCAAGCACCTGTACCATAACGCTTCGAATAAGTGGGCATACATTTTCTAGCAGGCAAGCTTGAGCTGGCTAGTTTGGATGTAGGGTCACTTGACCTCAGTAACTGAAACCTGTTTGACTTTGCAGGTTGGCAGCATCCTTATGTCAACATATTCAAACATGTCAAAGTTGAAGAATGGAAAAGGTCTGCAAAAGAGGGAGCCGTGTCAATGTCCATGGTAATCAGACAGAACATACTTCTACATCATAGACCCGAAATCCCTTTCTTCATCTCTCAGTGACTTCTTAAATTTATATTATGACTCCACTGTTTCTCCAACCACCAAAAAAGCCCTCCAAAAACCTTGCCCCCTCCTACTTCACAGACCTACTGTACGCCCCTACAGAAGCTTTTAGATAGCTATGATTGACTCTCTATACATGCCTACCTCCAAACTCCTCTTACCCACCCCAAGAACTAAACCTGGTGGTCTGTCACTGCCCCTCTCCAAGTTTTGAACAAACCAAATAAAGTACAGACAAACGGTTACATTCGTTTACATTTAAGAATTAAAAAAAAAAAAAAAGCTAAAATTTAAGCTTATTTATACAATGATCACAATAATAATTATTTAGTGCATTAAATACCAATTTAGTTGGCTGTTTTGTGTCAGTGTTTGACCTGTGCCAGCAGTGGCACACTAGTGTAAGAATTGAATGTCACTCAATGGTTCCAGTGGTGTCCAGTGTTTTTTGAGTAATCCACAGCTTCACTCTCAGGCTTTGCCAATTTTTTTTAAGCAGGGTTAGAATTCTTCCCAAGTGACTCAGGGTGGATGTTGTATCAGTATTATACTGTGAGTTTTTAAAAAGGTTTGTTTTACTCCACTCTCCACTCTCCATTGCACCTTCCAGGACAAGACACTGAAATGTTCAGTGTTCAGAATCAGGGGTCCTGTTCCTGCCAACAGCTATATTCTGGTACCCAAAACTAGCAACCAATCTCTGGGGCTGACTGGACGCTACTTCTACCTTCTCTTCAAGCCTACTCCTGGAAAATACTTTGTTGTTCACCTGGATGTTGATGCTAAGGTATTTTATTAGATGATCCTCTTCTTGTGTATATTGTGTGAGATTAATGTATGTTGCTATATCATTGTTTTTTTGTCATGTATTGCCTGTCATTTAACCCACAGCTCTGCCTCATTACCTTTCTTTTTAATTCTTTGACATTACAAAGTGTGTTATTGTTATGTGTTGCCTTTTCATCCCACATTGTTGTACTGTAACAATTAAGTTGTGTAAAGAATTATTCGCCATAAAGATATGATTTTGCTTGGATTCAAGCAGCACTTTAAAAGCCTGTCACATCATATTCCCATTGTCCCTGCAATTAGCTTAGTGGGAAAATACCACACCTAAATACCACTTCTTTGGCATTTGTGAAGATCTCAGTGGTGGAAACTGACAAGAAAGAGATGACTTTTTCCAGTCCATTTCTCTCTCTGCTGTAATGTAGGAGGGTCAGTTGGTGCGCATTTCCTTTTCAAATATGTTCAGAGAGTTCAAGTGCACATCAACTTGGCTTCAGTTTCCTTTCCTGTGTGGAGCTGCTAAGGATTCAGTCTACGAAAGCACGTCCAAATCCGCTAGACATGGTAACACGCAGCCTTATTTATAAAGACATAAGCATTTATTTCAGTACACTTTCTTCCTATAGACCACAGTACTTTTTTAAATAATAATTACCATGTTTGTCTCACCACAGTATTGACTGTGTTTATGTGCTCCAGGTTTTGTGGGTACAGCCCCTACCTCAGTGCGATGGACATGTCTGATGCTCGACCTACAGAGCATACTGTCTGTCTACCTCAATCGTTGCTATCGTCACCTGAAGAGTATCAAGCTGTGTGCCAACATGTCAGTGAAAAACTTGTTTACCAGTGACTTGCTGCTAGATCCAGGTGAGACTGCAAAGTAATACTATCAGACATGACTAAGGCAGCCTTTGTGTGTATACAGTGGCAGCGCGGGGGGGGGGGGGGGGGGGGGGGGGGGGGGGGGGGGTAAGAGGTGTTTATCCTGTCCAACTGCTGAAGACCAGATATTTTGGGCAGTACAGTTCACTTCAGAAACTTGTTGTGGGTACTTTTCAGTCATACTTTAACCTGCAAACAGAAAACATTTTACAAATTCAATGTTATAACCTCTGTCTGTCTTGACATAAAACAAATCACTTTTGTGTGTGTGTGACTAGAAAATGCAAAAAAAGAACAAGGTGCAGTTTCCTCTCTGTGAATGCTTGACATTCACTTTGCTCATCTCCTTTTCATTTTTTTCTTTGAATAGGAGTTTCCTTCAGTGAAGCCAAGCTGAGGGGGCTGGCCTCTTTTCTAGGAACAGGTCCCATGCCTCGAGACATGTCATTCCCTGTGCCTCAAGGAAGCTCCTGGCATGACCTCTATGATCATATCAAGTACGGTTAGCTCACTAGATAACATAAAGTGCATAACTTCCAGTGAAAAACAGTATTCACACTGCACCACATTACAGCAAAAATGTGATTAGGTAAGGTAGGAGCCAAGTGTACAACCAACTCACTCTCTTTCTGCTCAGTAATGAAGAGCAAGATTAGATGCCTCACTACAGGGTGAACCTCTGTACACTAACAATATTTTAACGTGTAGTTATTATCTTCAGGGTTGATTTTCCACGTTTTACAGTAATACATGACTTTAGTCAGTACCAACAGTCTTTGTCTTTACTGATTGAAGAATTTCACCTTATTTATTACAGTGAATAATGGTGCCTCATATTTTGTCCTTTCCCAATAGGTTTCCCTCAGAAGGAACAAAATTACCCTTTGACTCCATTCAAAAAAGTATTTCAGACAGTAAGTCACACTACCAATATCACAATGGTCTTCATTCATAGCATAAACACACTGTTAAATAATGCACTTACTAAAGTTCAGAAAAATCATAAATTATTCACAGCTCATAAAGTGATGAATGATGGGAAGTTTAATTTACTGGGTAGTGATTAGAGATGAAACAACAAAAACACTTTTTACCATATATTTGCTTTCTCATGTATGCATGTATTTGTTTTTTCCATTTATGATGGTTGTCATTTTTGATGATTGCCATATTTTCATGACTTCTCTTTTTTAAGAATCAGAACAAATGTGCGGTTAGGTCGTATCTGTCCACATTGCTCCAATTACTGCTATTATTTCTGTTGGGAGGGAAGCCAGACTCAGTTCACATTTATTTTATCTTGATCAACATTCTCATCCATTCATATAGTCTTCTCCACACTTTCATTGAAGGAACTACCCATCTATCGTCTAAAACAAGAGTTACTATTTCTTAAAATATAATATAGTTATTGCTGTACCTCCACAATTTAATTACATCTCCCTTCATTTTTTAATTAGGTTTCCTCACATTTATACATTAATATCCGTTCTTGCTTTGATAAGAATTTTTAATTAATTTTAACTCTACTTTTAGCCAGAAACCAATTATTACCTCCAGTTTTCTCCAGTATTGGTTCGTCTGTCTATCTGTCTGCCTGTCTGTCTGTCTGTTACCAATTAACTCAAAAAGTTATGGACGGATTTTGGTGAAATTTTACAGAAAGGTTTATAATGGGACAGATGGAACAGATGATTAGATTTTCGTGGTGATCTGGATTGCTTTCTGGATTTGGGATTTTTTTTGAAGGACTCTTTATCATTGCTCGGGAGAGGTCTGCGCTCTCTGAGTGCTTCTAATTTCTTTAAACCAAACCTTTCTTGTTAAATAGTTTTTCAATATATATTCATCAAAACACATTAGGTCCATTTGAGCTTTTAAAACCAATATTTCAAAACAGAAATGTTATTTATATATTTTATAATGCATTTGCTTTTAGACTTCACATTTTTGCCTAGATGGAATTTACTGCATTGTTTGTTAGACTGACTTTCACATCCCCGCTTTGAGCAGGTTCTGTGGCCAGTCAAAGGAGTTCCATGAGAGAAGTGCCTCACTGTGTCAACCTCAGCAAAGCAGTTCAGGACCGTGTCTCCCTCACCCAGCAGATCACTTCACCAAAATCAGTAAGACAACATTTATCTTCTTACAACCAGCCACTGTGTATTTGCTTAGCTTGATTTTATTTCAGAAAATATGTTAACTAAAGGCCACTCTTTGGAGTAGTGACTAGCAATGTGGCTTTACACAAATTACCTAGGTTCATGACCCGGTCCAACCGAGGGCCTTTCTGTATGGAATTTACATATTCTCCCGTGTTGACGTGGGTTTTCTCCGTGTAGTAGGTTAATTGGACACTCTAGCTTGTCCATAGGTGTGAATGTGAGAGTGAGTGGTGGTTTGTCTCTGTGTTTTGGCCCTGCAATGGACTGGCAAATTGTCCATGGTGGTCTCTTCCTTTTGCCCTGTGTCAGCTGGGATTGGTCATGTAGAGGATAAAGTGGTAATGAATAGATTAATGTTTATTATAGAATTTTTAAGAAAATGAGACTTCTGGGTTTGTTTTTATATATTTATTTTCTCTTATCTCCTCAGCTGCTGAGGCCCGTGGTGAACAGCATTCCCGAGTTAGCTGTACTCTCCACTTACAACAGTGATGGCCTGCTTTGTCGTAATGATGAACAGCAGCAGCAGGAGTCAGCATGCCTCAGTCCACACCAGCTGACATCCAGGCTGCCTCATTACACTCATGACAGTGGAGTTCATGTGTTTGTGCATACTGAGGATGGTGAAGTAGAGGATAGTGAAGAAGAGGTGATTCAGTCAGCATGTAACTGAGTGTAAAAGCACATCTAATTATACACACACCCCACTTGTGCATCATATGTCTTTTGTATAGTTCTGTAAAGGCTTTGAAAAACACCTTTACCTTGATATGTTCTCAGGTTTCTTGTAGTTCTGCTCTGTATACTCTTCATTATTCATCATCTAAGGAGATCAAACAGCAGGTGAGAAAGACTGCATTGGAAGTATAATTTGTTCAAGTCCTTATTCATAAATCTTTACATCTGCCATTTTTTGCTCTCATTAGAAGCTGCTCCCAGATCCAATTCTCAGGCTTAATCGAATCATTGGCTTTGGAGGAGCCACTACTAAATGTGTATGCTCATTTAGCATTATCACGCTGGTTTCACTTAAATTATAGTTTTCAGGGCCATTAGTAAATACATTAAGTCACAGACTGACAGAAGTTTAACTTTTTTGTATTATACTGTAGGCTCTGTGGACCAAATCAGGTGATGCAGTGGTTTATCCGTGTCATGCAATTATTGTTTCTATGAAGATTTCCTCTAAACAGCAAAGATTCTTCATCGGTCACACTGACAAGGTAAATGAGCTGTGATATGTTGGGCATAGCATGTAGGATAGCCAACTTAATTCTTGATTTAATTTGAATCAGTGACTTAATACTTGGCCTTCAGAAGTACATCAATAAACAGAATGAGTTTTCTGCCTTATTGATTATATAAAGTAAATTCTTATCATTTGTATTTTTGTAGGTGTCTGCATTAGCTTTTAATGGCAACACAACACTGCTGGCCTCAGCACAAACTGGAAATCATAGTGTTGTTCGAGTATGGAACTACCAAAAAGGAAACTGTCTGGCCATATTCAGAATTCATGCTCATTCAATGTCCTCTCTGAGGTAACCAACTATTTACACACATGTAGTTATTTTACTGGATTCTGAGTCCATGTTGAATGTTGCTCCTTCATTTATTTTCTCTTTTTTTAATCATTTTTTTTGTTTGTTTTAAAGCTTCTCATACAGTGGCAGTATTCTCTGTGGAGTTGGTAAAGACAGCCACAATAAAACAGTATGTTCCTTAAATGCACATTAACATGGCACTGAATTTGTAGTGAGAATTATTGATTTAATTAGATCCAATGAGAAAATTTTTGAATTAGGTGCTTTAATATTTAATAGTATGACTCAGCCACATCATGAGCTGACTTTCTATGTTTGCCTGATTCAACGTGTCTTAGATGGTGGTGGTGTGGAACACGACGAACGTGACTAAAGGTGGAGAAGTGACCATCTTAGCCAAAGCACATACAGATGTAGACATTCACACCATGAAGGTTGCCTTCTTTGATGATACAAGGTACCATTGTTCCTGTGGTTATTTTATAGGGCTTGAGCGAAATGCATTTGTCATGATTCATTTTGTATTGCAATTCAAGAGTATCAATACTTAGGACTTTTTTTCCTCCTTCCACAACTCATATTTCTAAAATCTGTGCACATCACATGTCAGTAACTCAGTGTGACATTTGCTACATCTAAACTAAATGGAGCAGTGGTACCTAACACATACAACAGAATGATTTTTTGTTTTTTTTAATTACATGCTGCATTTAGGTGCCCCTGCTAATAATAGAATAAAGACAATCAGGTAATGTAGAAAATATGTGTTTTGTTTTTTTATTTATTTTTTAGCTTTGCCCTCTCAGTGTTTGCTGAGCTGGTGCTTTAAGAAAATAAAATAAAATTAAAAAAAAAAAAAAAAAAAAAGGACACTGCACAAATGTGAGCCTTCATATAAACTTGCTACAAGTGAAAGTGAAACATGTCTTTCTAAAACCCTGGACTGCAGTGGACACTGTAACTGATAAATAAAACATCTAGTACTTTTTGAGATAAAATGATAATAGCAACTTTCTGCTTTTCAGTTTATCAAGCTGAGAGATACAGTATATCCCTATTCTGGGGAAGAAAATTACTTTAAACATGATAAATCATTTTTGTTTTGTTTTGTCTTTTTTTGTTTGTTTGTTTTTTCCAAAATGTATTCACAACTATTTTGGGGTTTTTTTTTTGTTTTCCAAAAAAACATCTATTAATAGTATATCTGCTGTGTTTTATTTAACAATAATGATCCAAACAGCACACAATCTAAATAACTGTTGTCAGGTTATCAGGTATATATCAATTATAAGATGGGAAAATGTATTCATGAAGGTGCATTATCTGTGGGTACTTTCTCAGAAGATTAGGATGTAGTTCACCAATGATGGCTCTTTATACTCAAGGATCACAATTATTAACAGTTGCTTGTTTAGTAATTGAATGGCCAGTATTTGAACCAACATAAATATGAGGAAGGAATAGATTCCTGAGGTGCAACAAGAGGTGAAATAAATTTGTGACAGGGATTGCACATCCTGAATATACAAAAATGCCATTGTTTATGAAATGAGGGCTCTTGTAATGTCACATTTGCATTATATGTTTCATGCGTGGTACCTATGGCAGTTTGCAGTGACAGCAAGGCAGAGGTTTGGTCTGTTTGCAGCCTCCCTGAGGTCCATCAAGGGCAAGTCAGGTATATCTTTGACATTCACAGAATACTGCATTAATACTCACAAAATACTCAAACACCCTTAGCCTGCACACATCCTATCCTCCAACATACATTTTAGGGTGAATCATGCACAGCTAGCTAATGCACCTTGATGGATGGCAAACCACTGTAAGAAGGCATTTCAGTATTTTATGTCTGAATCATAAGAAGGAACCAAAGAATTCTGTAATGAACAATATTGTGCTACTTTTACTGTGTGTCTCACCAGATTTTGGTCCACACTCAGAGACACCATCAGTGTTATTCTTAGTACAGAGAGGTGCAAAAAGCCTTGATGAGAGAGTGGGAGAAAGAAAAAGGCTCCAGCTGCAAAAGCAAGACAGAAATAAGCCTTATATTGTCCTAATTTTTGAGGTTTAATGTATTGGTTTTAGGATGGTGTCATGTGGTCGTGACAATATCCGTTTATGGCGAGTAAGAAATGGAATGCTGCGCTCCTGTCCACTAGACCTGGGTGAATACCACTCAGTGGACTTCACTGATGTGTCCTTTGAAGAGGGAAATGCCTCCAGCCAGCATCCTGAAGATCAAACACTGTGAGTGAGCAACCCAGTCACTGAAACTGCACCATTATTGAATTTGAATTAGCTACACTTCAGATGTTATTATTAAAATATATCTTTCCTCCTTAACTGTCGCATAGATTTGCTAGCAGTCGCAGTGGTCATATTTTTGAGGTTGACTACAGCAGAGTTGTAATCAGAAATGTTAGAAGGCTGTTCCCTGCTCAGCATCAGCATTCCATCCGTAGAGAGAAAATGACTTTTAACACAGGTGGGTTGAAATCATTTGAAGAGAGAAGATTGAGAGCAGAGTAGAGATGTGTGAAACAGATGGTGGGTAAAGAGAATAAATGAATCTCTGTGTGTCACAGGTCCAGGCATTGCCATCAACAGCATCAGTGTATCCTCCTCATTCTGTGCCACGGGCTCTGAAGATGGCTTCCTACGTCTCTGGCCCCTTGACTTTTCTGCTGTCTTCCTGGAGGCTGGTAGGCACAGCGGAGTGCATTGTAACATTTTCCTTCAGTAAATTTAACAATGCCAGACTGTTCCCACTACACAGTCAGTGACACATTCTAATTCATGTTTAAAATACACTACCAGTCAAACGTTTGGACACACCTTCTCATTTAATGTGGTCCAAAGGTGTATCCAAACTTTAGATTAAAAAGTGCAATAAGCTTGAACCAATGTCAGAAATGTAAGTACAACAGCATTTTGCAGGAATTCCACTGTAGTTGCCTTCTCTGTGTCATACAGGCTGTGTATTAGTGTTGAATAGATGGGCGATCCAGGCTGCAGTGTTAACACATACAAACAATCTAAACTGACACAAGCAGAGTGATTCTGTGACATAGAGGAAATGGAATTATTTATCAGTAGGTGAATTATTCCTAGGCCTGTGTACTTACTTCAGTGCAGTATCATATTCTGGTAGCTCTGCCACACAACTATGCAGTGTGATGTGTCCTGTGACATCCTTGCATCAAACAAATGGTCTATTCAGACACTAAATCAGACACATATTCTTGTTTTCCAGAGCATGAGGGACCTGTGAGTCTGGTGTCAGTCTCGTCAGACTCTCTTCTGGTCCTGGCAGCCACCTCTACTGGTAACTTGGGTTTCCTTGATGTGAGCAGCCATGGTTACAACACTCTGATGAGGTCTCATACAGACACTGTGCTTGGCTTCAGTGTGGATGGCATTCGTCGGCATCTGACAACAGCGTCCTCTGACGGCACAGTACGCATATGGGATATAGACTCTTTACATCAGGTAAATTAGTTATCAGGTAAATATCAGTCCAATCAGGACTCGGGCGATTATTCTGATGTTTTCATATTTTAACTTGTGGGACACTGTATTTGATTTTGTCTGACCAGACAGAATGTCAAGTTTCAAAGTTTACTCGAGAAATTTTTTGTCAGTTGAAGCAAGGTCATGCAGGGCTTTTTTGTTCATCAGCAAGACTGTATGTGTATGACAGCTGGTTATATACCCTGTTAAATTTAGCAGATTTTTAGGAAATACTTTACAGTATATTACTGTCAATACCCAAAATGTTCCTGACATTCTTTTTTGAAATGTATATTTGGTACCCCAGGGTTTTGTTTTTTGTAAATTTAAAGCACTCTGCTAATCTGTATGTCTTTGGTTTTCACTACCATTGTTTTACTATTGATCTCTACAGTTGAACCAAATGTGTCTGTTGTCTCCTGTGTTTAGCTGTACGATTTTGTCCCAGAAGACTGCCCCCGTTCAGTGGCATTTCATCCTAGTGAGCAGGTTTTCTCATGTGGCTCCATCTCAGGCATCGTCAGGGTCTTTGACATCTCAAGTGCAAAGCTCTTGGCTGAACATAAGTAGGTCTAAACTAATTTAAATAGCAATAAGAACATTTTTTAACTAATCCAGCCAGCACAAGTGCAACAACATCATGTGTCCTTCAAGAGAATAATGACTCCGGTTGTGTTCTTGTTGCTTCCATAATAGGCAGCACCAAGGTGAAGTGGTGGGTCTTGCCTTCTCTCCAGATGGGGAGTTTATGTATAGTGCAGACTCTCAAGGCTCCCTTGCACTTTATGACTCCTCTAAAGAAGATCACAATGTGATCAGGGTTGTATGTATGTTTACACACAAGTTAATGCACATTCACACACAACTTGGGGTAATTTTAGTACATCATGTACCGCATCAACATTCATTCAATTAAAATATAAATATATGATTTGTGACAACTCCATACAATAACACATTCACTTTAACAAATCGCATACCAGTCGTTGGACTCCCTCTATTCCTGATTTGTTAGGTAATGTGGTGGCCCGAGGCACTGAACGTGCTCCAGATGCTTTAACAGTGAGCAGTGATGGCCGCTGTCTGGCATTTGTCGGTCCCTCTGAGCACATAGTTACCATCGCTGACGCACGGTCTCTGGAAGAGGTATCTACAGCACATTGTCACCTTTCTATTTGTTATATTGCTCAGGTAAATTAAATGAAAGTGAACGAGATTTCTTGTTTTGACCAGAGAGACAGCACAACCCTATAATCCTGAGTGTTTTTCTTTACAATATGTGTCCCACTGACTAATCATATATATCAATATCCAGTTGCTCCGTGTAGATGTTAGTATTTTGGATGTAGAAAGCCATCATCTGGATTCTGCACAGAAGGTCTGCTTTTCTCTGGCTTCCAAAGAACACTTATTGGTTACAACATCTGCCAACAAAATCCTCTGGATTAGCTCTAAGACAGGCCGCCTACTCCGAGAGGTAACACCACAGATGATGTTTGCATCAACAAATGATGTATTGAATGTTTGCCTCAGTTAACAGGGGGTGTTTAAAAACTTACATAGAGTTACATAGAGAACTACATATTTTTAAGCTGAAAGAGAAGCAAATCATGGGGTAGACATGTGCAAAATATGCAAGTAACAAGAGAATTATAGTTTTGATGTGGTTGATTTTCTCTTCATTTTCTGATCGAATTTTCGGCCATCTGTGAGAGTTTGTTTGTTTGTTTTTTTTCGCTGTAGATTTCAAAGGTTCACAAATACCAGTGCTCATCCCTGGCTGTGAGTGAGGACAGTCGATTTTTGCTGACAGCAGGACACAATACTGTCAAAGTGTGGGATTATAACATGCAGCTCGAGATTAACTCACAGGTAGTCAACAACTAAATTATTTCAACCTATTTTTTCAACAGTTTATCTGCTGATTATTATTACAAAATCATTTTAATTTGAAGATAAAATTTGATTTTTTATGCGGTATATAAGTGTACAATCACCCAATTGTATTAAGTGTTGATTTTTCATTACCCCAAAATTACCTTTTTGATGTTTATATCAGGAGGTTGGTCAGCTCTATGAAGGCCACTAATTTGGACCTCTGTGTCTTTACAGTACATTGAACAAACTAAAAAAAGTTTATAGTTTAAAGGCAAAGGGAGTAAGGGATATTCACCTGCAACGTGTATCTTCACCAATAAATGTTGCTAAATGTTCCCCACTGTGCCTTTAACGTAGCAGTAGAAGTTTTATTAATATTTGTGATGTCACCAATAACTGAGCATGATATTTCTCTGCATCAGATGTTCATTGGCCACAGTCAGCCCATCTGCCAGGTTAACTTCACCCCTGACCAACTGAGTATAGTCTCAGTGGGAGATGCCATATTCATTTGGGACTTCCTAGCACATTGTGACTCTGTGCCTGACAGCCGGTAATAACTTATGATACACAATTATTATTTAACGAATGCATTAGACTTGTTTTTATTGGTTTAGTGTCCTTATCTTTTCATTTTCACTCATAGTTCCCCTCTCAAAGCAAGTCACATCTCAACTCCCATATCAGGTAAATTCACTCTGGGTTCATAGGTGCTAGAATAATATAGAATTACTATATTATTAAAGAAAAATTAGAGACTGTTTCACTAGTTTGCACTTTCATGGAACAGTTCACCCACATGCTGAAGTAAATGGTCAGTGGTCTAATGGGATCCCTCGACAGTTAGCACCCCTCCCTTCCTCACCTCCTCCACAACTGGATGTCAGCACAAATAACCAGGGTGGTAAGTTCTCCTTTCCACCTTTACCCACCACCAGCACCTCCAGTCTAAAGTGTTATTGAATATATGATTGGAGGACAAATTTGAAAATCTGTATGCGCACACATTTGTGACTGTTTTTTTGATGAAATCTATCAATTATGATAGATTTCTTGTTGCTTGTTGCAAGAGATATATGAATGTATTTATGCTCTAGGTAGAAAACAAATTACCTTGTAGACTGAAGGAGGAAGGACTTGCTCAAAAACAATTGCTATTGACATCCAAGTAATACATTATCATGCTAAAGTATTAGTGTGAATATTGAAGAGTATTTGCATCTAAAAGAGTTTTTGGAATTTTTATTTTTATATTACGGGAGTATGTCTACCATGTTTGTGCATGATTTACATCAGGAAAAAAATCTCTCTAGTGTAATGATTCAGTAGATTTAATGTAAAGCACTTTGAAATACCTTGATGTTGAAATGTGCTATATAAACAAATTTCCTTGCCTAGTGACTTGAGATTTAGTGATCACATTTCCCACAATGTAGCCAGTTAGTGAAGGCGTCCTGTCACTCTTCTGCAGCTTTTGGTTCCTCGTCTCTTTGCGAAAACACCCTGACCATCACAACTGTTCCTGTCCAAACCAGTGGAACAGGTCCTTCATCTGACCCCAGACCTGCCTCCTTCCTCAAAGTTACAGAGCTGGTCAACACATCAACCCTGAATCCCAGCCACACTGGCCACAGTAAGTGCTTCACTGTAGTGTTTCGTGTCAACAGTTAACTTACGTGTTGGTTTTACTTTTTGCTGTTTTGTTGTTAAGTTAATTCAAAAGGGAAGAAGTCAAAGCAACCAGATTGTTACAAGCACTTTATCCCACGTTTCAAGACCTGCACTTTTAATCAGGTAAGAAGCATGCTGTATGATGTCAGTCACTATTCATATTTCTATTAAAATGTTTGAAACATTTTAATCATAAGTGTGTAAAATTAAATGCACATGTATCTATGCTTCCACCAAATGGTGTAAAACAAATATTGGTAGGTAGTTGATTAATGAGCAGTAGGTGGTGCCAGTCTGTCACCATAGAAGGATAATAAGGTGTACATTAATAATGTAAATAAGGAGTGCCAATACCTGTTGATGTATGGTGCTGTTGGGGTTTCTTCATCAGTAGACCTATTCCTCTTGCCTGCTTCATCCATTGTGTCTGCTCTTTTTCCACTCCAATAAAATGAAGAAGCAGGAGGAAGTTTCAGTCACATAATGTCTGTTCACTGAAACTGTTTTAATTTCACTAATTCACATCTACCTTTTATAAATGTGCCAACCTTTTTACCTCCCTCAACTGTAAAAACTTGTTCAAATTCAAATCCAAAAATAGCTGATGGAAACACACCAGCTGAGTGTATTGTTTGCTCACTTTCCACTATTGTTCTTTGATCCAGGCTGCAGTAGCTCCCCATCAAGGTGAAGGTTTAAAGCTAAAAGCAGTCATTGGCTACAATGGCAATGGGCGTGGCAACATGGTGTGGAGCGCAGAACAAGGTTATTACACTCTCACTCACTCATCTTCTACCGCTTTATCCTTCACATGAGAGTCGCAGGAGGCGCTGGTACCTAACTCCAGCTGACATGGGGCGAGGGGCAGGGTACATCCGCCAGTCCGTCACAGGGCGGTTATTACAATATACTGAAATAAAAATAATGAAACTGTAAGAACAACACACAAAAAAATGGATTTTGTTCAATGTATATTGACTTTGTGAATTAAGCTTATGTTCTATCAGAATGGTTAAGGATAAAAAGTATTTTAATAGTATAAGAACTGAGAGCAATGATAGTTTTGAGATAGAGTTCAAGTGTTAGGCATTTTAATTTAGAGGAAAAACATTCTGTCAGGTGAAACTCTACTTATAAGGTATACTGTTATTATGTTAAATGGTAATAGAACATTAAAGAAACATTAAAAACACAACCTGTAAATTAATTGGTTTTCTCATCCGCAAAACTTTCAGGCTCAGGGGCGAAACACTATTGAACCTGTTGAAAATAAAAAGGGGTTTATAAAGCTGCAGAGGCTTAGTCCACCCTGCAATCCAGGGACCTTTTTAGCTCCTGCCACTTTTCCTCAGGGTATTCTCGTAGCACAGCAACTGAGATATTTATTTCACAAGAGAAGCACAAATACAGCTGCAGCTGTACTCATTTCACATAATTATTTGATCTGCAATTATTTACTCAGTAAATCACTTGGTTTACCAAACATCAGGAGTTTGTGAAAAACGGCAGAGCACAGTGGTGTATAATTACACAACTGAACAAATTGAGTGAAAATGTCTCTCACTCACACTCATCTTCTACCGCTTTAATCACATGAGGGTTGCAGGGGGCACTGGTGCCTAATTCCAGTTTACACAGGGCAAAAGGCGGGGGTACACCCAGTCCATCACAGGGCCACACATAGAGACAAACAACCATCCACTCTCACGTTCACACCTATGGGCAATTTAGAGTGTCCAATTGGCCTAATCCCAAATCTGCATGTTCTTGTTCTGTGGGAGGAAACTGGGTGAACATGCAAACTCCATGCAGACATTAATTAAAATATAATGAAAACCAACCACAGCTCAATTGAACAACTGAAATAAAAGTAACTAAAATATATTACGGTTGTTTTTGTTTTTTCTGTAATCCTATACTTTTTCGCTGTAGGTTTATTTGCCTATTCGTGTGGTTGTGTTGTGGTGGTGGAATACCTTCAGTCTGGATCCCAAAGACACCTGCAAGGCCACAGCGAGGAGATCTCTTGTCTTTCTGTCACAAATGATGCACAGGTACTATTAATGGCTCAAGAAATTACACATATATACCTTATTGTGTAATTAATTAAAACTCAGTCAATATTAATTTTGAGATTCAAGAGTTATGTAATGGCATGCCTCTCCTGACCAGACATTGGCATCAGCAGCTGGCAGCAGTAATGGCAGCCACAGTCTCATCTGCATATGGGACATCCAGAGTGGAATTTGTCGTAAGAACATTTCCTACCACAAAGGGATGGTGCAGTGTCTTGCTTTTTCCAGGGATGACCGCTTTTTTCTCTCTGTTGGTTAGTAAAATTATTCCTCTGCTTGCATTCCTTAGTTTTCTATAAATTTAAGCTTCATATTTTTGAAATGTTTTTTTTTCCTATGTCAAATGAAATGATTCTTCTCCACCGAACCTCAGTTTCTTTTGATTTCCCCATAGGAGATTTCTCTGACCCAGTGGTGGCTCTGTGGAGCAGCAACACATTCCAGCTGCTGTCCAGTTTGAGTGTATCTGGGCCAATCCATGATGTTGCCTTTAGTCCTTCAACATTCAGCCAGCTGGCCTGTGTGGGCAGCCAAGGGGTTTACTTCTGCCTCATTCACACTCATGGCACAGATGTTAATCTTAAGGTAAAAATAACCATAGTAAAAAATGAAATAAAAAATCAAAATGGTTGATGAAATAATTCCAAGAAGGTGTAGTTGACAAAGCATAATCAACTATTTTCTTTCACCCTTTTAGGTCCAGAAGGTGAAAGCACCTGTGGAAGTCGGTGATGTGGAGCTGACAGCTCTGTGCTACCACAAGGACTCCCTTCTGTTCACTGCAACTAATCGAGGACATGTCTGTGTTTGGGATGTGAACAGACAGTGTTGCTTCATGACCTGGGAAGCTGATGAGGGAGAGATAGGTAAAAAAAAAAAAAGACCATACTTTATAACACAGAGGAAAGATATAACAGCATTATTGGCATTTCCTGCTTGTATTTAATTCTAGGGCATTTAATGGTAATTGAATTTGATTGGTATGGTTTCTTGGTGTAGGAGTGCTGTTGTATCGAGGGAACCGTCTGTTGACAGGCAGCGACACCCGCTGGTTAAGACTGTGGGAGGTGCAAGCCGTACAGAGTGTGCAGCCTCAAGGGAAAGTCTGCAATGTGGGGGAAAGGTATGTAGCTCATTCTCTAATAAGTCTTTGCACTGTATGACTTACCAAGACTGTTGTGTCTTGTCTTTAATTAGTGTGGAACACCTCAATATTTTTGTCAAAATTGGTATGTGGCTACTTCCACCTCACCTGCTCATTTGAGATTGACAGAAACTCGTGTCTGTACACAAAAACATAAAACTGATATACTGACAAATATGTGACAACAGAGATACTCGTGGAGATGAACTTATTCAGCATTGTCTGAACTCATTTGGCAATAGTTTGAATGTGATATACATGTGTTTATATTTAAATGTTGCAAACTACAGCTTTAAAACAATGTTCCTGGAACTACTTAGTGGACCTGAATGTTAACACATCCTGAAGTGATCATGTCTTCATTTATTTCATTGTTCTCACTGTTTCGGTCACTTGTGTCTTGCCTTTAGTGGAACCTCTGTGGTGTTGGAGCAGGAGCTAATGCTGGATGGAGCAGCCACCAGTGCAGCATTTGACAACACGATGGACATGGGTATTGTTG
Source organism: Brachirus orientalis (assembly GCA_016785285.1). Taxonomy (NCBI): domain Eukaryota; kingdom Metazoa; phylum Chordata; class Actinopteri; order Pleuronectiformes; family Soleidae; genus Brachirus; species Brachirus orientalis. The sequence continues at coordinate 5,059,518 of JAFBJR010000078.1, read as the reverse complement.
GAACCACAGCCGGAACCCTCTGGTACATCAACTGGTCAGAAAACAGCAGCATCCGGCTGGTTAGCGGGCACAAGACTAAGGTACCTGTGTGACAATTGCTAAACAACCATATCCAAATGTACCTTGTCTCATCTGCAGGAGCCAGAGAATACATGTTAAAACAATAAAACAAAAATAAGCATAAATGCCAAAAAGGATAACATGATGAAGAAGTGACATTTTATATCTAAAAGCTCTGAGATCAGTTTTGCTGAGACAAAACAACACAAGGGACAGAGAGAGAGAGAGGAGAGAGACAGGAGTGGCAGAGTGAATCAATGTTCTATCTTTGCACTCCACTTTACTGTGGAATAAGACTTATCACTAATCGTTGTTAATAATGTGGTGCTGCAGCAGGTCATAAGGCATTTATTAATTATCTTACCAAATATTCAGTTTCTGAGCTTGTTGATTGGGGCAAGATATAAAAGCTTATTGTTCTAATTAAAGCAGAAGACTGCAGCAACTGTAGGGAAAAAAACATCAAAAATGGAAGGATGGAAATTTACAACATCTAGGAAATTCTGTAATGTGTATATATATACATAATAAGGTTTTCTTTGTTATTCTAACATCGCTCAGTCAGTCTGTTTGTGTTTCCTTTTTTGCTGCTGTCCAGGTTAACAATGTGGTATTTAGCTCTGATGAGAGACATTTTGCCACCTGTAGTGATGACGGTAGCCTGAGGGTGTGGTCCATTCCCAACAACGAACTGATGGTGCAGTTCCAGGTGCTCAATCAGGTGAGGGGGTACCCTTGAGAAATATTCTCTATCAGTTGGGCCAGGTCCTTTACAAGCTTGCCTCTTTAGGCTTATAAAATCAGGGTACGTGTTCTGTTTTCTGGGTGGCGAGATGGTATTAAGCCACTGTGCACACTGCACAATAATGATAATAATAAATTTTATTTATATAGTGCTTTTTATAAACTCAAAGTCACTTCACATTACAAGTACTAGAATAAATAAGATACAAATAACTGCATACAGTACACACCTCCACTTCTCTATTGTTCAGGCCTGTTGCTGTGTGTGCTGGAGCCCCTCCTGCAGTCAAGACAATGCATGTGTGGCTGCAGGATACAGTGATGGGACCCTGAGGATCTTCCAGCTTGCCTCATCAGAGATGGAGATGAAGCTGCATCCCCATCGTGTGGCTGTTACAGCCATCCAGTACTCAGCTAGTGGTGAGAGACTAGACTACAGTTGCATCTGCACTGATAACTCAGTTTTCCTCTCTCTGCCTAGTCACATCTACGTACATTTGTGTACGTGAGGCTTTGAGCATCTTGCAGAAGAGAGCCATTAAGTTATTTAAAAGGTTACAATGGTAGTGGTCAAATCCAGTGAAAGAGTTTGACGCAACAGAAGAGCTGGTTGTACGCAGATCTTTTCATTTCTTATGACTGTAAGGGTAATATTTGAACATAGGCAGCAGCCACACTTACACATTTCCAAAACAGCTTGTCTCAAAGAAAGCTGTCAATGTCAAGATGAACTTTAGGCTTTGTATCAGAAATATGTGTTTTCTCACATCTTTTTTCACATTTCTTTCTCAATGACATTCAGGTATGCTTTATGGGTTTTCTGGGTGTATTGTAAAATGTAACCACATAATTGCTGCTATCAAAGAGAACATCAGAAATACCACATGTTGCATTTACTTTCCACTCAGTATTTGAAGTTGAAGCTTTTTTCTTTTATAGAAGAAGGCCACAAAATAACACCTTGACGAATGAGAGAGATGTGCATTAAACTTGTTTCTTTTGTATTAAACACAACCCTGATATCTTCAAACTGAACACACATACAGTATAAAAGTTAGTAATATAACTACCAACTACTCCAAAGTTTTCAAGCAAAATTTGTGAAAAATTAAAACATGATCAACAAACGGGGCAAAACAGTTGAATAGTCAGACAGATTTTTACTTCAACCTGAATGACCCATGTTTAGGTCCATGTCATTTCATTGTTTCCATCCAGTGTCTGTTTTTTGTACCCAACAGGTCATGTGATCCTTTCAGGAGGAGAGAATGGTCTGGTTGCTGTCAGCAGCTCAGTAAACGGAGCGACTATCCGTGTCATCAGGGACCACAAAGGAGCACAGATTACAGGCATCCAATGTGTGAATGAAGAGGTCAGTTGAGCAGAGGAGCTTTATTGGAGCTTCATTTGACTCTATAATAAAAACAGTGAGAGTTGTGTTTCTGTGGCCGTGGCACTTGCCAAGCACACACTAAAACTTTAGTATCTGTATATTTCTCACTGAAGTTTGAATTTTATTTAGAGTCTTTTCAAGTATGATGAGTTTTACTTTTACTAGTTTTACTGTTTCAACTCCACCAAAATTTGCTGTTTGATGGTTTACTTATAACATAATTGATATCAGTCTAAGCAGTGTTGGCTCTGAAAAGTTTAAATACAATCCATTTCAAATGTGGATAGATAATGTGAATCCAAAATGGAGTGATAACTGGTAGCACAGGTCACACCCAAAGTACAAAAAGAACAGTTTCTGTATTGGGTGCTCGGGAAACAGGGAAAAAAACATATTTCAAAACAAGAAAGTGATCCAGACACTCCAGACAAATTAGCAAAAAACAAGGAAGTACTTAAAAAAGCCTTAGAAAGATAAATTAAATACTCATTAGACAGAATGATAAAACAGTAATACCTAGATTGTTTGTTTCAGAGGCTGTGTATTAATTTAAATATCTTTATACTTAAATACTGTAGGTATAAAGTAGTTCAGTTTTCAAAATGATCTGTTCAAACACACATTTTAAATGCACTGCATTTATGTTTCATAATGTTACTTATGTGCAGTACAAGTGCTGTTGAAGGATTTTTCTTTGCCCTTCATACCAACATTTCCTTTTACCAGCTACAGCATAGAGGGTTGTGAACCTTATGTGATGCTGTTTTAAGTGCAAGGATGAAAAAAATTATCCCTGGAATAGGTTATTGCAGAGCTCATGACATTTTATCACAATTCTTTCTTCAGTATGTCTCTTGGGAAATTTTATCTTCTAATCCGCAGTGTAAGAATTTCGGATGGGAAGGAAACGAGATGTGGCTGACCACTAGTGCCGACAGACGTGTCAGTGTGTGGGCTGCCAACTGGCTGAAGGAAAAGTGTGATCTGCTGGACTGGCTGACATTCCCCGCACCAGCCTATTTTGGGGTACCATCTGTATTTTAAGCAATAGTACATGCTAACAAATAGGGATGCCCCTCTGTATGTTGAGTGCGTCTCAGTGTGTTCCTTTTATTTCAGGTATTAGGATTCCTTTTTGTGAAGTGAAGACACACTGGCATATTTTGTAACAATAAAACATTTCACTAAGATTGACACTAATCCCCTGATTCTATGTCAAATCCAATTATTAGAGTGGATTCCTTTTAAAGGTACTTCTGTACTTTGTTTGGTAGTCTATGCTCAGGAGAATGGCTGTTTGGTTAAGGGGCTGTTTCATATGAGGCGCCTAAAATAATAGAAGGTATTTTTAATTGAGGCACTCGAGGGTTGCGCTCGTCATTAGAAAACTAAGAAAACAAATCAAAATAAATAGAATGGATTATAAGCACATATTTCTTTCATAGCAATATTGCTGCTTGGTGTGTGTGTGTTGGGGGTGGGGGTTAAAAAAGAAAAAAACTTGACATGTTTGGAGCATCCTCTGCTTTGCCAACTGATTCAGGAGGTTCTTTTGGATGATAGAGGTCTATAACCTATTTTAGAATGAACAAAACCCAGTTGAACCTACATTTTTAGCCTGAGTATCAAAAGACAAGTTGCAAGCACTCACTGCATTCTTGATACAACCATGTCTAACAGTGAAAATACATTTGCGTGCACAAAAGATGCTTTGTGAGACCCTTCAAGACATTTGAACATGAACTAGCAACACACCCTTATATACAATACTTTCCCTCAACCTGTGTTCTAAATGCTGTTTTCTACATTAACCAGCATATTGTTTCCGCCCGTTTTAAAGATCTTTACCTCACATTAAGCTTAGACAATAAGTCACAAGTAGCTAATTATGTGTTCTGTACAATCTTTGTGTTGTAGGATGACAGCCCACCTCCGAGCCTGGCTGCCTTCTGCCCGGCAGACCCCAGCCTGGTGGTCTACACAGGCTATGGGGTAGAGAAAGAGTTGCTCTTCTATAGCCTGATGAAAAAACAGGTACAACTGCTTCACTGCGTTGGTCTGACTGTCCATAATGACTGCATGTATATCATACAGTTTATTTTTGTCCTCCCACAGATCATAAAAAAGATTGCCCTGCCCCACTGGGCCACATGCTTTGATCTCTCTTGTAAGAGTCAGCTCATAGCTGTGGGTTCAAAAGGTAAAGAAAAATATTTTTTAAAAAATAAACCAACTAGTATGAATTTCTGAATCATGTGATAAATAAATTTCTCCCCTTGTGTCTAAATCAGAGCGAGTGGTGAAGTTAATCCAGTCAACAAGTGGCAGATTTCAGGACTTCCTGCAGCACAGTGACACACTGCAGACATGTCGCTTCTCTCCCACTGGGATGTTTCTTTTCACTGTGGCATTTAATGAAATCCTGCTGTGGGAGGTGCTAGGTCTCTGAGGGTCTCATATCTGTTTATGAACCTCAGACCTTGTGGGTTTGTTTTTGATGCATCGTGTAATTTTATGGTTTAATTTTTTATGAGTCAATTTTATGAGTCAATTTAAAAATGTGTATGATCTTTAAAGACAGTCCTTTTTATTGATAGTCTTTGCATTTCCTGTCACTTTTGATTGATTGATTCATTCATTCATTCATTTTCAGAAAGGGGCTGCTCCAAATAAATAAAAAGCAGCAGGGAAATTACAATCTTGAATGTGAGAAGGCTTTACCAGGGCAGGGATGGTATGTACACACATAAGAGAAGACTGACACACTTTTTTCCACAAGAACAAAGGAGGAAGACTTTGCACAAATCCTTTTGAGTTTCCATCTTGGATAAAAACACTGACATGAAGCCTGGAATGAGGGCAACCCAGTGGTTATCCATGTTTGCTATTCCAGCATTCAGAAACATGCATTTACTGCTGTTTTGAGAGTGACAGATTACAACCTTTTTGTTCTTTTTAGGCAATTAGTCTCAGCACTGTTGTCTATCAAAAAATGGTTAAATCAATGTGCGTAACTAATTGTTACATATAACAGTACTATATAAACGATTTTATTAAAAGGACAAGCTACACTCACACATATTTTTGTGTGTAGTCGGGGGCCTTAAAAAGTCAATGCATTTCTTCTCTTTTTCAAACACTGTAGCACAACACGTGCCATACGTCCAAATAAAGACGACTCAACACTTGTAAGTTACCTTGTATATCATGCATTAGGTAACTGAATTTTCTTAGACTAAACAATTATCTGTGGGATGAGATGAAGAAAAATCTAATCAAATTTATTGTAATTTTTGATGTTCACACAGTAGTGTGGACAAGAGAGAAAGAGAGAGGGAGCATTTCCCTTGGGATCCATAATAGAAAGATATTAAAAGACTCAAATCAATAATTTAAAAGTGCACAGCACTCTTCCCCGAGGCACATGTGAGCAAAGTGGCACTTGCATGTCCAAAGTGCCCAGAGAATTTGGTCTAGTCTGATTGAGTACTGTGTGAAATTAAAAATATAAAAGTACCCACAAATTTAAAGTAAGACAATAATATATTAAGCAAAGTAATAGTCTTGCTCTTGGAATCATATTTTCCAGCATCTTTAATCAGTTTTCCACATTGTTCATTTCATTTACTGTTTTGGATTATTCTGTATTTACTGCTCAAAAGTACAGCATGTGGTCAGTACTGACATAAATATTGTGGCTATGGCTGGCATTATTATCCTTTTATATTGTAGTTACCATCATCTTGATTCATATTTATAGACAAGTATGACTGATATTATATGAATCCTGCTGGTATTATCTTAACGTGTCATTTATTGCAATACGTGTGAACGTTGGTGCGAAGTGAGGTTTGTCCCGTAGGGGGCGTGTTTTCACCGTTCCCTCCGTGTGTGAACCGGAACGGTATGGTTTCACCTTGGGTGCATGTTACTGTGGGCAGCAGACACACATTTGACTGTAGTTTGAATATTTGATATTTAGATGAAAGATAAATGTCACTGTAGCTCTGCAGCTCCTCTGACTGTCCTTCACACGGAGAGGAAACATGAAGCAAGACGTCAGGATACTTTTACTGGGGGAACGTAAGTAGTTAACACTGCTAGCTGACCGCAAGCTAAAAGACTAGCAAACATTAGCTGTTGTTGCTAATTTTCTAACTTGGAGAGCTGGGTTTACCTCGAGTTGCTGCTGGTGACAAAGTGACAGTCATTGTATTAAAAATATTTATTTACGTATCTACGCTAATTGTGCCATTATACGCGTTTTTCTTTAAAGCGGCATTTAAAGAAAAATATTTCTGTGAATGCTAGCGTAGCTAACTTTGGTTTTAAGTTGTGAAATGCCACTAGTTAATGATGGATGTCAAAGAGAATATTATATTTTGTTTTTCCATCGCCTAATTGTCATCTACTGAAAGCCTCAAATCATAGTAAACTTACGTGTAAAAACGTATTGTTGTAACTGACATTTGAAATCACCATCATACTAAAAATGACTTTGTTGACCTTTTATGTCCATGATGATTTTAGATTTTCGTGTCCAATACCGACATCACACACTCGAGTATCTATCGATATCAGCACCATACAGTAATTTAAGACCTTTTAAATCTATGAAGCTGTTAACACATCGGCAGTGCAATAAATATTCTTCTCCTATGAAGAAGAAATAAACTGCCCATAACATGACTCAGCTTAAATGCTGTTGTTGATTTTTATTTAATTTTTTATACTCTGCACATAGTGAAGCATGCTATATATATATATATATATGATTTTTGGATTGTATCGGATTTTGTATTATTGTCTGATATATAATCCAGTGATTTTTGACCAGTATCGGACCGATACCAAGTATCTTCTGGCTCACTCCTAGTCTGTAGAGTAGGGTCGAACAGATTCTATAATTGTAAATGCTCCATTTCAGGAAATAAAGCATAATTAATACTTAATACTATACTATATTAAAGCTTTAAATATTTGTAATTCATATATTTCAGTTGAACTCATCTTTCCTTTCCAATATACTGTATATTAGGGTGTTGCAAGTGATAGTACTTCTTTGTATTATTTTTTGTTTGTTTGTTTTTTGGCAATGTAAATATATTGAAACAAAATGTGACTTTAAAAAAATAATAATTTCAATGTCAGAAACAAAATCAATTTGGTGGGTAAAACATCTGGCAGTTATGCATTACTGCTTTCTTCTTGTTGTTTTACTTGCCTCCTTATGGACATTATCCTCCTTATGGGCCCTTAAGGGTTAGGGGTTAGGGTTAGGGCAACACCATGTAGTATTTCAACCTTCAAATAATGTCTCCAAATATATTTTGAAATTATTGTCCATTTATAACAGTTTGAAAAGTGCCCTTGTTGGAGCCTGAGAGGGTCTCCATCTGGAACTATGTAGCTTTGGTTCGGGTTACTCCAAGAACCAATGTGTAACCAACTTCTGCTGCTTTGACTGCTTACTGCATACATCACAGTGCTCCGAGCAAGTGAAGCTGCTTTAAGTTTGGGGGGGAAAGTTATACTTTTTTATAGATAAAGTTATAGATTTTTATTGGAAATGGAAGAGACAGCACAGATATAAACAAGTCAAAGAAAAAGTGGGAAAGTGATAGGATAAGATGCCAGAGAAGGGTGAATAATGGTCCTGCTTTCACTCGCTGGCATCAGCTGAGAGACATCAAGGGATGTCGGAGTGATGGTGACCTTGCTCTGTTACTGTTGGATTAGTAAGTAGACATTGTTTGCTTACAAACTAAACATTGTGCTGGTGTTATTGATGTCATTCCCTGTTCATGTTTGGAAATTAAAGTTATTCACTTAGTGGAGTGTTTTTTTTCCCTCGCTGTTAGTTATGGCTAACGTGCTTGTTGAAGACATGGCTAGAGTTCTCCAGTTTGTCAGCATTACCACAGCTTATGTTTACCAGCAGTTGCTACAGACAGTACTGTTTTTCAACTTTAGACAAGATCTCGAGGGCAAAAACTAAACAAAACATTCTGTCGCTTCAAGTCACTTTGTGGCAGTTTTTCTAATCATCTTCTTCATGATTTCTTTTTTAATAGCAAAGGTGGGGAAGACGTCACTTATCATGTCTTTGGTTGGAGAAGAGTTTCCAGAAGAGGTAAGAGAGAGAGAGAGAGAGAGAGAGAGAGAGAGAGTGGCTTTTTGACAAGTGAGCTTGTTCCTACATTTAATTTTTTAAGGATAGTGATGTAGCTGATCACCTGCATTTCATGGTTTGTATTTACCACACTTTGCCAATTATGGCCACAAACTGATATTCATTTGAGAATATATCTGTATTTATCTTCAATCCCTGACAGGTCCCCCCCAGAGCTGAAGAAATCACTATACCTGCTGACGTGACTCCAGAGAAGGTGCCTACCCACATAGTGGACTATTCAGGTAAAATGATCTTAAGGTTAACATGTACTACTGTCATTAGCCAGTCATCTGACTGGTCTGTATACATGTTACACGTCTAAAAAAAAAGGAACCATATAAAATGCAGGACATGAGCATTTGTGTTTAACTTTGACAGAGAAAGAACAGAGTGATGACGTCCTTAGAGATGAGATTATCAAGGTAAGTACACTACACTGTATAAACAGTGAACTTCAACATCATCTCTTTATATAACAAATTATCATTGTAACACACACAGGGCTTGAATTGAGTATGAACAACCTTCAACAATTTGACTGAATATAAACACTAAAATAAATAGGGTTGGGGTTGTCTGCACCTCGACAATGAAAGTAACCGACCTTCAACATTTTTAATAGGCTAATGTTGTGTGTGTCGTGTATGATGTCACCAACGAGGACACAATAGACAAGGTAATAAAGTGCTGCTCGATTAACATTGTCTCACCCTGTGTTTTTATTAAAGTAATTATTAAAATCAAAAAACAAACCACTCATCTTAAACACTGCTTCTTTATTCCCAGATCAAAACGAAATGGATACCTTTAGTAAATGGAGATGCAGAAAAAGGGAGCAAGTATGTATAAGCTGCTGATGGGTGTGTGTTACTTGGCCTCTATTTCTTTGATGAACTTTGCTCCCTCTCTTTTTATCTGTTCGTATGTAATGTTGACAGACTTGGCTCTAGGTATTTAAGCCTGTTGTAGATTTAAATCAGTCTAAGAACATCTCAAGAGTATCATCAAACTGTCCAGCAACAATGTGTTGCTTGCTGCTCATTTCACTCTGTAATGATGTCAATGCTGTACATTCAGCAAATCATGACAGTGTTGTACCAACAGTTAACCTGTCTTCTGTCTTTTGTTGTATCAGAATTCCCATCATTCTCGTGGGAAACAAGTCTGATCTGCGCTCTGGGAGCTCAATGGAAACTATTCTTCCCATCATGAACCAGTTCTCCGAGATTGAAACATGTGTTGAGGTGAGGCTAATTTCTAGACTTATACTTTCAGCTAGTGTGCTGTCTCTACCCCCCTGCTAGCTCTACCTTTCTGCTACACATGGCTGCTGGGTTTCACACAAACATTTACATAAACTGGCTTTATCTGGATTTTATCTTGTGTAGATAATTGTGTCTGAAATATTCTCTCTGCTGTCATTCTCTCTCAAGTGTTCTGCAAAGAACCTGAAAAATATTTCAGAGTTGTTCTACTACGCACAGAAGGCAGTTCTTCACCCCACTGCCCCTCTCTATGACCCCGAGGACAAGCAGGTCAGCCATTGTTAACCAGGATGACAACCGGTTGCTCCATATTCTTGTGTACAAATGTATTTTTTGTAACTTGCTTGTGCATTTTCTGTGACTGAGGCAAAGCCACTCGTATTAAAGGTGCATTCTCACTCATAATAAAAACATTTTGCCTGCTGAAGGCTGTCGAGGTATGTTGGACAGTGTGCGGGAAAGTTTTTGTTTATTGGTTTATTAATGACAGCATCTTTGTCCACTTATGTCTTTCCCCAGCTCAAACCTCTGTGTGTCCGGGCCCTCAGCAGAATATTCTACATTTCCGATCAGGATAATGACCGTATTCTCAGTGATGCTGAACTCAACAGATTTCAGGTGTCGGTTCTCTTGACATGATGTTTTGAAGCATAACATTACTATAGCATTGTGTTTGTTAAAAAAAAAATTTATTTCATAGAAATCTTGTTTTGGGAATCCCCTGGCACCTCAAGCCTTAGAAGATGTGAAAACTGTAGTTTGGAAGAACACCAGCGATGGAGTGCAAGACAACGGCCTCACTCTAAATGGTTTTTGAAAAAATCAGTCAAAAAATTAGGTCATGTAATTGTAAACCATGTTTTGTCGGGCCTCACTCAACTGAAGGCCAAGCATTGTCTCTCTGTTACAGGTTTCTTGTTCCTTAATACATTATTTATCCAGAGGGGTCGACATGAAACCACTTGGACCATCCTCAGGAAGTTTGGTTATGATGACAACCTTGAACTGACTGATGACTACCTTTATCCTGAGTAGGCCTACTGATTTAAGCTGTCAAACTGTGCTCATCAATATTATATATTTTTTGCACACTTGCCATGCATACTTGCTGTTTTTTTTGTTTTTAGACTTCGGGTTCCTGTCGGCTGCACCACAGAGATCAGTAGTTCAGGCCACCACTTCCTCCTGCAGCTGTTTGACAAGTACGATGAAGTAAGTCTTGATCTGAGCTGCCTCAAAGGGCCAGTGGGCTGTTAAGTGTATTTGATAAATGTTGTGGGAAATTTTGTACTATTTTAGAGGGTGTTTTTGTTTTAAAATTCTTTTCGTCTCTTAGGACAAAGACAGTGCTTTGTCACCAACAGAGCTTAAGAACCTGTTCTGTGTGTGTCCCTACATGCCTTGGGGGGCAGAGGTCTACATGAGTGTGCCAACCACAGATGAGGGTTTGATCTCTAAACATGGCTACCTCTGTCAGTGGACGTAAGTGTCTCTCTCAGTTGTTGATAAGGTTTAAGCATCGACTAAACTTAGACTTACATTTTTTTGCACTGCACAAAGCTCACATGTAAACCTTCACATGCAGGCTTTCTGCTTATCTTGACGTCCACCGTTGTCTGGAGCACCTAGGATACCTAGGCTACCCTATCCTCACTGAGCAGGAGTCACAGACTTCAGCAGTCACAGGTGTGTGCATGCATCCATCTGCTTATATTGTTCTTATTCAGACAAGTGTTTTTCGAATACCTGTCTGTGGAACATCACATAAACATACTGTACATGTTCATGTAAACTTTAGTCCCAGTCTCATAGTTAAGCACTGTAAGAGGATTACCAGCATTATTCCAGTTCACTGTGTCCTAATAGATTTACATACATGCCCAATTTGTCCTTGAGGTCAGAAGGAATATTTAGTTTGACCCAGGAAATTGTGTGTTAAATGTGTCTTGATGCATGGTTTGCAATATGCTACAGTCTCCACATGTGTTGAATATTTGTATTTTGTTTATGACATTAATGTCTTTGCAGCCATATGAGGACTTCCTCATTTTTCCCTGACAACTATACATTGAGCAGTTTCCTCAACATGCATTTCATTGTAGCAGCCTATTGAACACAACACAAGATGGACTAACTACTGAGGAAGCAGAGCTGATATCTTTTCTCTATTTTTATCCACTGCGTTTCCCTAACTGCTCCCGTTGCGCTGTAATGTGCACACATTTATACATATATGACTGTCACCTTAGTGTCTGCTCAAAAGACGCGCAAACTCAAGATGAGTCCCTTTTCTGGGACTTAATGGTCTTCATTCTTGTTTATCTGTTGCTGGGGATTTTCTTTCCTTTGATCTTTATGCACAGGTTCTGTCTTTTTTTTTTATTACGATTTATGAATGCCACACATTGTCCTTACATTCATCTCTTTGAAAATACAATTTCTCAAGAAATAATTTTATTGGGGACCCATTGAATTTCCCAGGAACCGATAAAAATCAGCACTTTTGTGGCCCGACATGTCTTACTATTAATACTAATTCTGGTTTATTTTTTCAAAATTTGCTGTAATTCCTGTTGTTTCAAACCACAATTTTCCCGCAAGTGTTATGGATTAAAATCTTACCCACAGCAGCTACAATTCCCCATAGAACAGGGCAGTTTTTCTTTAGACTGGACTGTTGCATGTGAGCTTTGTTTAGTAGCCTACACAAATCTGAGATGGAACATACTCATCAGGTTTAGTGTAGACGAAGTGAAATCAGAAATTGACAATCAAAAAAAACATTATTCATTGTGCCATTTGAGATGTTCAACAGGTATTAACTCTGTTTACACCAACCAACCTGACTGAGAGCTGTGTTTTTGTTTTTTGTTTGTTTGTTTTTTTGTTAGTTTTTTTTGCTTTGTGTTCATATTTTGTATTTATGTATGTTGGTATATACAGTGACACGGGAGAAAGAAGTGGACCTGGAAAAGTGCCAAACACAGCGTTCAGTGTTTCTCTGCAAGGTGATTGGACCACGGGGGACAGGAAAATCTGCTTTTCTCCAGGCCTTTCTGGGTCGCAATGTTTTGGTATGGCACCATCTACTAGTATGGGGAAGACATTGGAGAATTTTGCATTGTTAAACTGATACGCCTGTAATAATATATATAAGTTATTGATGCTGTTGCAAAGCTCTAACAGTTTTACTGTTTTGTTTTTATCTTTTATTTTACAGGAGTCTGGGAAATCCAGCAGTGCCTTCTCCCCCTATGCCATAAACACTGTCCAAGTCAGCAACCAGGAGAAGTACCTCATTGTAAGTAGCTTAAATCTAGAACTTGTTGACATTTAAACTCTGACCTCTCATTACCTCACTCATTTTTTTTTACCTCCCTACAGCTCAATGAGGTTGATGTGGAGGCAGAGTTCCTAAAGGCATCAGATGCCTCCTGTGACGTTGCTTGTCTCATGTACGACAACAGTGACCCACATTCCTTGGATTATTGTGCCAGTATATACAAGGTCAGTCACAAGAAAGGGTACAGAAGGATTTTAAGGATAATACCAGTGTCTTATGAAGTTTATATCAAACATTGCCCCACAGTTTCAGTTACAAGTTGGGCAAAAATTCTTCCTGTTAATATTACTGAAATTACAGATTCAGAATATTTTTAAAAACCAGTAACCATCACTTGAATAAATATCTTTCTGCTTGAAAGAGGTATTTGAGAAGTCTGCACTACAAAAAAAGTTACTATTTATCCCATTTTCTTAAAATTCAGCAACACTACATGGAAAGCAAAATCCCATGTGTGTTGGTTGCTTCCAAAGTGGACCTTCCAGAAGTCAAGCAGCTCCATGGAATGACCCCATCAGAGTTCTGTTATAAACACCGACTGCCTCCACCACTGCCCTTCTCCACCTTATTCCTCGACACCACCAGCAAGAACATCTACACCAGACTTGCTTGGGCAGCAATGTACCCGTACGTCCTAGTTAAACCTCAGTCATAAGAGAATCATATGTTTAAACCGCTGAGTACATACATGGTTAGCTGCTGCTGACCCTCTGATATTTTTTCTGTTCTATCTCCAGACATCTTAATGGTTCAGACATGAGCAGCACATCCTTCTGGCTGAGAGTGGCATTGGGCTCTGCTGTTGTTGCAGTTCTGGGCTTTGCTATCTTCAGAGCTGTTGTAAGACTGAAATGATCATCATCCAGCTAAGCTTTTATTATAATGATATTATTATTATATTATTACTTTCTTTTTCCAATATGACTCTCCTTTCATCCATCGAGATCAAACCTCAGAGATCAGATCTAGAGCCACCACAGTCTAAACTAGATGAGGTCTGCGTCATTTTTAGGCCTCAGGACTCTCTCGATATTCCTGCCTGTCCTTGTCTTGTGATAACATTTCAGGTATTTAACTCCAAAAAAGACAACCCCGACATTGAAACCTTTTCCAACCCGAGTCAAAAAAAAATTCAAAAAGGCAGTCAGAAGTGTGATCATATTGTCCTCCACACTATTATGCCCAGCTTTTTCTGCCTTATATTGTCTAACCAGGCCAAATAGGAGTTAGCCTGCCTGCACTGGGTACACTGATACACCAAGAACTGCTAATACTGAACCACTTTTTTTTTCTAAGATCCAAAAAGGTGCTTTATACAGTATATCAGAACACAGGAAACATAGGCTGTAGTCCAATGCATTTCTGTCTCCTCAGTTATCTGTATGTGATGATAATAAGATTTGACAGTGTTTATATTAACACAGTGTTTTAGACGCTCAAACAATTGCCAAATTGACAAGACTGAAACCAAAGGGCATCACATGGACCTTTTTGAAAATCCTTTATTGGCTGCAGCTGAAACTCCTGAGTGAAATCTTTTCTTTTGGTCAAGCTACCACAAGATAATTAAGTCTGTTTTGGCAAATGACTCCAGCAGCAATGAGTAGTCCTATCATGTTACACGCAAACAATTTTGTCCTCAAATGAAAGATTTTATTAGCTTGAATCTCACTAGCAGCATAAGGCTTTCATTGATCTGCTGTGGCATGGAGAGATTTCTCTTTGTGCATGTAGGCAACTGTCATTGCATGTGTATGCTGCAAAAAAAAACAAGAAATATTTTTTTATTGAGGCAAAGAAAATGAAATTATGAAGAAAATGTGTTCAGATCCCTCCGTTCACTACTTCTGTTTCACATTGAAATCAGATTAATTTTAAAGTGAGACTGAAATGGATTTATAATCTGTGATCTTTCTTTTCACATATGTACCTGACACTGTGCACACACACTTTGCCCATGTTACTTCATCTCTCATTGTATCTTTTTCTAACATGAGTCAATGTTAACGTCTGTCTGTTGATAAATTTAGCTGGTGATGCGCTGTCTCTGCAGGATGCACTTCTGCAACTTTTTTAAATATGACCTGTTTTCTCTGCAAGTGAACTCAATAAAAGACCAGACTGGGTGGACTTGGTTCTGCCTAAAAAATGATGAATATTGTGAGTGTTGGGATGGAGACGCGATTTCTGTGGTATGTTGTGTTTATGTTTCCATTTAATTTCAGCCTCTTTCTTGAATTGCAGCATCGAACAGTTGTATTAAAAACAGTGCTAGTGGAGAATGGAGAACAGTTTGTGTTACCACTATAATACCTCAGTTTTTCCTGAAGATATCACTTTTGGTTGATCACTCTTTGTTGCTGCAACACTGATCATTGTCCTTTCACACTCGGCATCTATATGCACGGACACGACCTGACATGTCTTTTTCAAATGTTTCAGACAAACCAGCCTGATTTATAAGCTTGTTTGACTTTGACTTTTTACTAGTTTCACTTCAGCCGGTGTGAACCGCAGTGGAGATGAGTCGCTCAGTTGCTTCAAGACACCGCACGATGGCAGTGTTGCACATGGAATGAGAGGCGGAACCGTAAGTAAGTGAGAAATGGGTGTGTCCGTGGAGTCAGCAGCACATCTCGCCTGGGAAACCACTCAGGGACACGAATATTTGGGGTTTTGGATGTGGTACCGTCTCATACACAGACGGTACCACATTTAAGAGAGACGTACTTCTAGATTTGTTTATTTGTGAGTTTTGTCATACAAAAGTAAGTTAACTGTACTCTGGGCAGTTTTGAATTTTGAATTGGAATGTTTTCTCGTCTTTCTGTGGACTCCTTTAATTTCTCTACTAACAAAAAAATGATAGCCATACATATCATTTAAACCTCTTTCCCTCACCAAATTAGTCCTTAAGCAACTAAAGGATCTAACTTCGTAACTGTAATGTTTTGTCTTGGAACTTTAAGAACATTCACGTGCTTAATATTACCTTTATTGTTACTTTAAATCTGTTAAATGCTGTTCTCCTTTTCTGTGACTAAGGATAACCAGCTTCACTGCAGCAGAACGCCATCAGTGGGCTTTGTCTGCTGCGTCCTGGCGCATAAACGAGTACAGTATGTCATGTTGGTTTATGTGTGTGTGTGTCTGTACTGCGTATTAGTGGAGACTGTGTCACTGGTCGGATTAGCAGTAGACTTATTTATCTTTGATTAACTATATTTAATAATCCCTGCGAGCGCCCCCACGTGTGCCCACCGCCTCACCAAACGTTTTTTTTTTACGCGCGCGCAATAAGTTGGACACAATCTGTATAGAAGACAAATGACAATTGTTTATTAAGCTGCAGTATAAACAGTCTTAAAAAGAGACTGGAAACAGTGGGATGTGATGAGTCGTTAGAACATGAGAACATTCACAGACTGGAGTTTGAATGACAACCACAGAGCCGTTAGGAAAAACCTGCTGATGTCCACTACCTATAATCTACATAGTGAAGGCTCATTTATGCTCACCATTGAAACGTATGGATTTTTCAGTGTGACCCCATGCACCAACAACTACTTTGAACTATATACATTTTTTTTCCCTTTCCAACAAAGCCCTATATTAATATGTATATCAAAGGATCAGACAGGAATTATTAATATTAACGCCAAACAAAAATTGTTTCTAGAGCAACTTTAGGCTTTAGTGCAATGGAGAGAAAACTGGTAAAAACAGCAAAAGTTTGTAGGGACCTTACAAAAATAATACATATACGAAAACATTTCCATAAGTATTTACAGCGAGTGTGTATCTCGTTCTGTCTCTTATTGTCCTTTTACTTCTTCTTTGCTGATTTTGCTGCCTTTTTCTGCGTCTTTGCCTTGGGCTTGGCCGCCTTCTTTGCTGGCTTTGCCTTGGGCTTGGTTGTCTTGTTTTTCTTGGCTGGAGACTTTTTGGCTTTGACTGGTGTCGCCTTCTTCGCCACCTTTTTCACCTTCTTTGCAGCCGCCTTCTTGGGCTTCTCCGGCGTCTTGGGCACCTTCTTTGGCTTGGCCACCCTCTTGGCAGGTTTGGCGGCGGGCTTCGCTGCTTTCTTTGGTTTGGCGGACGCAGCTGCCTTGTTGGACTTTTTGGAGTCGTCGGGTTTGGCGAGCCTGAAGGATCCGGATACGCCGGTGCCTTTGGTGTGGCGAATGGTTCCGTCCGACACCAGCCGCTTCAGTGCCGTTTTGATGTGCACATCGGCGTTGTCGCCCACCTCGTAGTTCGCCCTCACGTACTTCTGTATGGACTGACGGGACGCACCACTCCGGCTGGAGTCGTTGACGATGGCTGCTTTAATCATCTCCGAGTATTTTGGATGAGACGCAGGTTTCTTGGGCTTGGGTGCCCTTTTGGCTTTGGCTGGAGCCGCCGATGTTTCTGCCATAATGACTTTCTTTTTAGTAAGTTGACCAAAACAAGTCCTGGAGATGTAATTTCACTCGGATCAGCTGGAAGACTGCACCAGAGCGTCACAAACTGCAAAATGTACACACCGCCGCAAATAAAACTTCCCCCTTTTCTGCCTTTTAATCAAATAAAATGTTGCTTAAAATATCCACGCAAAAGTTACGCGTTAACCCGCTGGATCACTTTAAGTGTCTTATTCCACGGGCGCTTTCAGTGAGCCTATGAAGCCTATCTGCGGACCTGATTGAGAACAGCAACTGCCAGCAGCTGATCTAGCGGACTCCATGGAACTGGCGCCGTCCTGTTTGTGTTTCTTCAGTCTCCAAATCGTGACAAAT
Source organism: Brachirus orientalis (assembly GCA_016785285.1). NCBI lineage: Eukaryota > Metazoa > Chordata > Actinopteri > Pleuronectiformes > Soleidae > Brachirus > Brachirus orientalis. The sequence goes on along the minus strand of JAFBJR010000078.1, from coordinate 5,041,757 downwards.
ATAAAACCCACGGCGCAGTACTGACCCACGGAACCTCATGGGCTCATAGCAGAGACATTGGGCTTCACGTTGACACGCGTTTTCCGTCTCGTCCGCGCCGTCGAACAACTTTTATTCCAGGAAAACCCGCTGGAAGTAGCGCGTGCCGCCAACAATTTTGCACAATTCGCATTAAATTGACCCAAACAGACGGAACCAAACGTCGAAACACCCAGTGCACATGTACATTGAATCTATGCTCGAGCGGATGCAAGCGGTTCGGACAATGCACGAGTCCGTTTTTGCTTTTAATACAGCGATACATTTTCCCAACTAACACAGTCCGGCCATTGACTTTGAGTGACGTGGTGGAGAATATTCACTGTTAAACCTCCTGTAAATGAAATGTCACAGTGTGTAAGTGACCGGTGACACTCGGGATGATAATGTGGGTTTATATGTGTTGTTTCACGGCGGGTGGGTTTGCTCTATTCGCTGGATTTCGCACAGATTTGGTTATTAGTGCGACTATGGCAGCCGCCACTCGAGCTCCATTGTCAGGAAAGTTGCCAACACCTCTAAACATCAGAGATTCTGGTACAGGTTCATTAAACGGATCCGTGTATTTGGGTCACGGGTGTAAGTAGCTGCTGTGTGACCAGGTGTGGGTCCAGTTGCAGGGGGAGACTGCAGCCGTGAGCAGTGCTTCAGTTTAGGGCGCAGGGATGGCTTTCTTTTGTTCACTAACTGGCGCATCACATGCACAGTCAACAACACATCTGTCATGTGGGTCTCCTCATCCATGTGAGGGTCTGTGGTGTCGACCCCCCGGAAAACAGCAGCGCAAACACCCCAAACAGCAAACTTTCCATTAATTCTAATGCATTATTTCTTATATTAATCAGGTCTGATGTCCCTCCCAGCAACGCCATTTTGTTTCCTATATGGCTGTGAAAGTCACAGGCACTGGAGTGTTTACCTGCGACTCTTGTTGCCTCATTATTTGATTATAAACAACAGTTCCCTTCTGAGTTAGACATCACAGTGTTGCAAAAACAACGGCGTGCATCCAGACACACTGTCTACACTACACTAGACTACTCAGTGTCCACTGTTTTTCACATAACATACTACCCACTTATTAAGTATACAGTTATCTCACCTGTTCATTGTATCTGATGCATATATATATATATATATCATTTACATAAAGTCAAATAAATTATCCTATTCGGTGATGGACGTCTGTCCCTCTGTCTCCACCTGTCCTCATGGTGACTTGATGACTTTGGTATGTGTGAGAGAGAAAGAGAGTAAAAAGGAGGAGGGAGGGTGACGGAGTGAATGACTGAGTGAATGGGTAATTTTTTTTTTCTTCAGTGTGCACAGTTGGGTTTAAACAGGAGGAGCAGATGAAAGGGTGAGTTAGAGGAGGAGGAGGGAGGGAGGGAGGGAGGAAGAATGTATTTGTATTCCATCCTACCACTATCTATTATTTAGAATACATTGTACAGGGTTAAATGTGGGAATGAATGGGTGAGTGTGAGAAGTGACTATTCATTTTGGTGCAAAACGGGAAGTTGCTATGCCTTAATAATAATAATAATAATAATAATAATAATAATAATAATGCATATAATGCAACAACATGCTTATTGTTTGCGACTTGTCTATTTAATCAACAACAACAGGAGCAGCCTTCAGCTTCTTTTTTCTGTGTTTCCATTGTTTTTATGATCGAAGTGCCTGAAGTGAGGTGTTTTGTTTTTTTGTTTTTGTTTTTTTTTCTTTGGAAGCGATGGTGGGAAACAAAAATCAGCAGCCCAACACTGTGACTTCTCCCTCGGTTAGACCACTCCCTTCACCCGCTGACAGAGGAACGTCCTCATCACGCATCAACTCCATCCGCCTCAAAGTAACCATCGGTGCACGCGGGCCCCTCTGCGCAGCAGCCGTTCTGACAAGGTCACAGTCGAATAAGCACAGGTGTAAATAAGACAATTATCGATGGCTGGGTTCCATTTAGTTTCCTCGGTTTACATGCACTGAACAGAGCCGCGTCGGTGTGATCAGTGGCATGTGTGCTCGTCCTGCTGAAACACTGGAAAATGGCTGCTGTCCAAAGAGTCCACTGCAGCTGACGATCTTACAACACCATGAGACAGTTTTCACTTATAGAGTTGCTCTTCAGTTATTACGCATACTCTTTGTTTTTGGACTCCGAGTCCAAATGCCTCAATGAAAAGAAGCAATGCGCCATTTGAACAGTTGACAGTAGGAAAAACCACAGGTGTAATTAATCAAGTTGATTAAGGATGAGTTCCATTTAGCTTCCTCTGTTCTCAGTCTGCATGCTGGTTTATCACTCTGTCCCCACTTCATGAAGTGAACAGAACTATTATTATATCTTTATGTGACGTCAAATAAAACTTCTCAAAATGGCTGCTGCACAAAGGGCCCATTTCCCATAATTTCTTCACCTCAGACAAAATGAATAATTAATAGCTAATAAATTAGCATTAATGAAATAAATATTTGTTGACAAAAGTGTATTTAAAAAAAAACTGCACTTGGGAATGAATATTGTTAATTAAAGGTTCATTGTGTAAAATGTAACATTTATTGTTGGGGGTTGCAGCTGAATATTCACACTCCTCTAAGTGTTTTGGAGAATCTTTGAAGCTTTCAGTTAGCATTTAAACTTCAAAGTTGTTTAATTTGTCCACTGTGGGCTACTGTAAAATAAATGAAGGGTGGTCCAAATGACCTGGTGCTTGATACATAAAAGGTTCGTGCTGAGGTGATGAAAAACAACAATGCAGGTGTTTGGACACTGAAGAAATATTAATTGTTAATATTCTGTCTTCAATTCCTGCCTAAAGAAAATAATTGCACCTACATTTTACACACTGGACCTTTAAAATTATTTTATTACAGTCATTCTTGAGCATTGTTATAAGTGTGTTATTCTTCCTGGTCACCAAATCAGGTTTATCGTTGGTTATGCCGGTGCCTGAGGTGCAAATACTGTACGGTATATTCAGCTTTACAGCGCGGGTGCAGACCCAGTGTCCACTTTATTTGTCGGAAGTGGGAGTTATATTACACGTGTATTTACAGAAGACAGCTACACCATCGTGTCAGGAGAGTTACAGTGTGGCATTTCTAAATTTATCAGATCCCACTTTGTAATTTTAGCTTCCTAAAACCCACTCAAGTCATGTCCTGCTTCTGGCCCAAAGCATTGTGGATCTACCTGTCCAGCACACTATCTTGTTATGTTAATGTTGCCTCTGATTTGCTTAGGCTTCTTGATTGTGTCATCATGTATAAGTCAGATAAGATTAAATTAGATCAATTCTGTCTCATTTGCTCCGGTGTGGGAAAAAAAGAGGGACTGCTTTTAGGTTGGATATTTCCTTTTTTAGTCAACAATATGCACGTTGCTTTACACACAGACTATTTTGAGTGTTTCACACACTTTTTTCCCCCAGTAACATCACATTAATGATATGCCTTTCCAAACCAGAATTACCTGCTGCCCTAAAAATCCAGTAAGTTAGAGCAAGAATATATTTGGTTAAAATTAATCGGCACTTTCTCTGCTTAACAGTAAATATGTTTGCTTAGCAGATGTTATAATTTTATTCCTGCATGCCGTGTAATGTGTTGTTTTTATAGCACTTTTATGACCTGGTATGGACACGGACAAGAAAATGGCCATGAATCAACCAGCCAATCAATAAAAGACCATAACCACCAGTGAATGTACTGGAAAGAATTGGATAATTTGATTTCAGCTTTAAAATTGTACACTGTCACAGTCTCAAATATAATAAGGCAGACTTATTCATTTATCTCTTGGTTTTTAAGTAGATAACTTTCAATGCTTTAAAAGAAAAAAGAAAAAAAAAATCTAAATTGCTGCACAGTGACCCTCACAATGCTTTGTGATGTTTTCTGTTGTTTGTGTTGTTTCCAACTTGTGAGTTGCTCCAACTATCTAGTTACACACAGAAATGTTTGAAGTAATACATTTTCCCCCATAAAATGGTAGTACATTAATACAAGCAAGTGTGATTGATGTTATGTGATTATAAAGTTTTACCTTTTTTTCCCTTCAACGTTATCTCGGTGCAACACAAAGGATGTTGTTTCACAAATACTGGGTTATGACAGTATCTGTCTGTTTTCATGTGATCTGTAACAGTAGTTCTACTCGAGAAGAAATAGAGATAAATGTGCACAAGTTGACTCTACGGAAGTAATCAACTCAAGAAAAATGCTGAATACTGTCGGTGTATAAGCTGCCAGTTGCAATCTTGAGCTGGATTTCATTGAGTTCACAGCTTATTACTAAACGCCTCAGTTTAGTTTTTATGTCTTGGTGATCACACTCGCACTAAAAGTAACTGGGTGCCATATTAATGCAACACAAAGTGAAAACAGGGTTTTGACACAGAGGCAGTTTAAGTACACTTGTCAGCTGGGCCTGGGCCAGTGTGTGTGCATGTGTGGTAGTACTGTAAATGAACTTCCATCTTTTGTAAATGGACACAATGAGGAGAGGACATGTTGGGAATGTGAGGACATTGGAGCCACTTCTTACTTTGTGACATACTTTAAATGAAAGCAAAGTGTTAAAACTTAATATGTAGGGTTATTTTTGGTGCCTGTGTAAATTTTTTTATGGGGACCAAAATGTGTCCAAGCCTCTCTGTGGGGACATTTTGCCTCTTGTGTGGACATTCTGTCTGGTCCCCACAATGTTTTAGGCTTTTTTTTCATTGTGAAGACCTGGTTTTAGGGTTATGGAAATGATATGGGTTACAGTTAGCTGTGACGGTTAGGGTGTAAGGGGTGAGAGAATGAATTATGTCTATGATGTGTCCTCACAAAGATATAAGTTCTTGTGTGTGTGTGTGTGTGGGTACATGTGCTGCACATGTTCTCTTTTGGCAGTTGTGACAACATTACGATGTCTAAACAGGTGTCAACAGCCACGTGCTGCACTGGCTGCTGTGGTGAATTAATGTCAACAAGTCGGTTTGCCCCACATCAAGACACTCTTTGTGGATGTCGTACCACTACTTGCACCCCCTCTGTCAGAATGTAGAGCAGGTATTTCCACAATGTCAGCTGTTAAACCACCTTATACTTGTAATGCAACAGGATGACTCAGTGTTTTACTTTAAACAACCGTAAGGTGTTTTTTGTGACTGATATGTTCCACTGAAAGTAAATCTCTCTGTGTCACTAGGCCCTGAGTGTTGTTAATAGAATACTGCAATTACACATGTACTATCGTGCACAGCAGTAATGCTACTTTTCTCATACTTTCCCTGTATTGACTGCTACTATCACTTCTAATCTGACCTTGATGCACCGCTCTTGAGGAACGCTACATTTAGCCCTAATCCTGACTTTAACCTTAACCCCTTAATACTTTGAGGGACTAAGTTAACATAAATGAAAAACACAAGCTCCCGCTGTTGTAACAGGCAGTCACTACAGTACAGCCGCCTTAATAATGTAACATTCTGCATAATTAGGTAACTTTAAAAAAAGAAAGAAAAATATAGATAATGTATGTAAGTAAGTCTAAATAAAACAGAAACAAGCATTTCACACTCAGGCCTTTTATTTATTTATGACACATTTTTACCCAAGCTACCAATGGCTTAAGAGTTTTACGTGTTTCTTACATTCTGCGTTCTTCAAGATCACTGACACATCTATTTAACCCTCACTCATTAACTGGTGACCTTTGGTGTGGGCTGATTCCACCAACAGAGGGCAGTAGGAGCATGAACACCAAATACTCACACTGAACACGAATAGCAGTGGCTGCATTTACATGGATACCAATAATTATGGTGATGAGCATTATTCCATTCATATTTCTGTTTCCACAGTGCATTGCCAATAGGATGTTGCAATCTGATTACAATGTATACATTAAAAATAAATGCTGCTCAGTTTTAGAAAAGTTTAAAATAATCTGAGACACTCAAGGGGGAGATTTTTATTGTCTTTAATATTTCACAGTTATTTAATCATGAAGTCTGCATAATGAGGCAAAGTGTGAACTCTCAAAATATCATAATCTGAATATTACTTATTCTGAATATGACCTTATTCACTTAACTTGGCTGAAATTTGCTATAGTAGAAAGTGTACAATAAGTGCAGGCTCTAAATAAAGTTTAAAAAGGTGCAGAAGAGCTGTGAGTATTTCAGGTTAATGCAGTCTGGTTCGTCAGCTCTCAATGGATCCTCTGTGGTTCGTTTACATGGAGCCTTGCCAACAGTGATGCCCTCAGTTCAGGCTGCAGTTGCATATTTCAACAGCAGGTGTCTCCCCTTGACTTCAACCCCCCTTCAACTCCCTTTACCAGCAGCCCCATCATACGGAGCAGATCAGAAACCCTGAATTCAGCTCAAAGTGACACTGTGACAACAATAATGTCCACAACTGTGAGGGATGTTTGAATAAAACATCTTTCGCTCAACAAAGTGGAAAATTTTGCAGAGACTGGATTTTAAAAAAAAAAAGTCTTTCATAGTAATTAATATCATGGCAGACTCCATGACATTTCATTCATTTCCACCCTACCTTCTCTTTTCTCCGTCTCTATCTCCCTCCTTGCATCCTCCTTCCTCTACCTTCCTCCTTTCTCTTTGCTTCTTCCGTTTTATTTTCCCCCGAGATTTTCTAAATGGAGCAGTTTGGTAGAACTGTGTCATTCAGTGACCTGATTTGTTTTCCTGCTGTCTTTCATCATTCGGGTGATTCCCTGCATTTCACAATCGGTATGCGGTGAGACACGAAGCAGCTTTAATGTGAAGTATTTATTTTGATTCTCATGATACTGGCAGGTTCTAGAAAGCTAAGAAACAACTTATTTACTGTATGAGATCAGGCCATATGAAAGAACGATAGAGCAAAACTGCTATTCTGTGATCCTATACATTGATAACATGCTGATCAGTGATTGTAATTCACATCCATCCATCCACTGATGGTTAGACTTTTGTACAGTGCTCCCCCTGCCACGCTAAAGAAGAGCAGGTTGCCTTTGTTTCCGCTGCCTGCATCGTTCCACCAGAGCTGAATAGAACATAAAGAGTTAAATCAGCTTTGTAAGAGATCATTCAGCTGGCGATGCTTCCTCAGCAGCAGAGACTGTCTTTCACTGGAGGCTTATTTTGCCCTGTCAGTCATCTGCACGGTGTCACTGGCACGTTCCTTGGTGGGTAGCTTTATGTGCATCTTGTTCAGATATTTAGCAATACAATTGTTTACCTGCTTCTAAAATGTCCATGTAGAAGTGCTTGATTGATCTGGGCTACATATGAAACCCACACAATACTTTCTTAAAGGGATAGTTCGTGGTTTTTGAGGTCTGGGTGTATTTGCAGAGTCAGTGTGTTGCCACCCAGTCGACAGTATTCAACATGCTGCCAGTTTGGAGAGGGAAACAGGAGAATAGAAACGCAGCTGAACAAGAACATAAGTGAGTGAAAAAGGTCTCGTGGAAGACAAAAGAAATCAATAACATTCTGTTCATTACGGTATATTTTGAATATTTCCAGACGTTCAACATGCTGTCAGACAGCCTTTTTCTTAGGTATTATATTTTCTCACATTCCTGTGCACATGGACACAGAGGCTGTGCAGCAGATCAGCATCCAATGGCCGTCCATAAATACAGACCACCACCACCTGCAAGTAAGTGTTTTCCGCTCACACTGCATGCTGGTTGCTCATTGGTTGTGCTTTACTCCCTGCCACATGCCAGCCTGAGGCAGAATAGTGGTTGGTTGGTTGTTCTTTGCCGTGGGCCGACAGTTGGGGCAGTGTGTCCCAGGTTGTTTATTTTTAAAGGTGTCTCTGACACCATGCTAAACCAGTCAAAGTTCTTTGACTGGGCTGCAACATGTTTTCTCTGCTGTCTCCATTCACATCAGATAATGCAGAAATCGTGTGTCACATACTGACTCTTCATGCACCACATAACAGAGCTGAGGTTGTATTGTACTGCCGTTGTTGTCATATCACATACATATTTTCTAAACAATAAATCATTTTGATCAGTTCTTGGCCTGAGTGGTTTTATTTATTTTTTATTTTCTTTTTAGTTCATGGTACTTGTCTCTTATTGTTGATGGGAGCCTTCAGAGGTTACCAAGGCAACAGCTGAATCCAGTTTCATTTTGGCTGCTTTTTCTGCTTTTCATTGCAGTTAAAAAACAAAAAATCATCCTGTGGTGACCTTATAATTTTACTTTATCTTATTTGTTTACAGCTACATATTATTACATGTTATTGGAAGCAAATTACAGTATTTGCTGACAAGTTGAACAAAGAACCTCACTTTTGTCTCTCCTCGCAGAAAGCGAAATTCTGCTCTTTGTAGGGACTTGAATGGAAATTATAATGGTTTTGTTCAAACAAGATGTCAGATGGGTGTAAGAATGCAAGGTGACAATGAAAGTCTAGGAGCTCTGCCAAATTCAAGGTAGCTTAGGCCTAATCTATTAGAAGAAATCCAGCAGTTACTCCAGAATTAGTCCACAAGTTAAAAAGAAATTCTTTTTACATTGAGAAGAATTTACAGCCCATCTTGTTCATTAGAAAACGGAGAGTCAAAACATCTGGTGCAATCGTGGTACTGTTTGTCATGTAGTCGGATGCTGACTTCCACTGCTGCTGGTAAGTCTCACAGAAAACGCTGTTTCAACCATATTCTGTTTGCTGAAATCATCCCACCTCACAACCATGACAATGTCTCGGCTCCAGGGCATTTAAGGCTCTTTCACTTTTTTATGAGTGAAGATTTAAAGTCCTCTGTCTGCTTCCTCCCTGCTTTATATCGCCATTGTCGTATGGAGGAGGGGTCACTGCGGCTCTTACAGGCGATCTGAGTGAGTGTATGCTGCCCACATGAACTGCAACGAGTTGCTTTTACACCTTTGCAACATCTCATCCCCCATGATCTCCTCTCTGTACACGAGTGCAGCAGTTTAATAAAATAAAGACTCTGTCTTTGGTATCACATTTAATGCAGCCGAGGATTCCAGTGCTGTGTTAGTGTTGCTGTGGTATTTATTTGAGCTCACATGAGGATTAGTGAGCAATCCAAACAGTCTAATTCAATTTTATTTTTGTACTTATGTGGTGGAGTTATCGTGCAGCAGGGCGTGCACTGTGCTAATGTGCCTGTGGTTATATATAGCACTTCAATGCAAAGGATGCAGAGCACATTGTATTTTTTTATTTTTTTTTTTGTTTGATACCATTGGTCATTTTGTCTTTCATGTCACTTCCTGAATAGACCACTGCAGCAAATGTATTCAGATCATTTATAAAATGGCTGCGTTGCACACTTGTTTACAGTGTGTAGGTTTAGATGTGTCTCACAGTCCAGACGTAGTGGTGTAGAATGGTGTAGTGTACGATGTGTGTGAGTGTGTCTGTCACAATTGGCTGCAGAGTCGCAGTGGGGCCCATCCCCTGCTCGCTCACTGAATGAGGCTCCTTCTCTTGTTGTGAGCAGAGGAACTGCAGCCTCTGGCCACGCCCACCTCTTCTCCTATTGGAGGACGGAGGCCACCTCCCTCCCCTTCCTCATTGGTATGCGGGAGGCGCAGCGTGTGGCTGTGTCTTTAGCGGCTTGTGGGGACTTTTTTGGTTCGAACCCAAATGTTATGAGGACATGCTGACATTGTAAGGACATTTTAGCAGGTTCTCAAAATTCCAAGGGGCTTTTATGTTGGTCAAGGCCTGGTTTCTAAGGTTAACGTACAGGAGTGAATAGAGCTTTTTCTCCATTTCTGGGGTTTAGGTGCATTCACCTCACGGGGTGTGCTGACCTCTCCACCGACACCTGCACTAGGTGAATGGGGATGAAATATTGAGGATGGAAAAAGGTTGTGGGCAGGAGAGAAAACGATGAGTTCAACATAAAACATGATTGATTGATTGATTGATTGATTGATTGATTGATTGATTGATTGATTGATTGATACTTTATTAATCCCAAGCTGGGAAATTGAAATATCACATCCATATACCACATAACATAACATCAATTAGTCCACATTTATTACAAGTTGAACGTAATAATGGCACACGTCAGAATTATACATGCAGCACATAAACAGCAGAGACATACAAATATGAAAAATAAATAAATAAAGCCTAGGTAGGATGACTGGTGGGCATTTAGATGAAGGTAAAAGGTATTTTGATGAAGGTAATAAACAGTAAACATGCGTCGTAAACATCAGGAAACATAAAAATATAGTAATTTAAAATAAAGTAATTTAAAAAGTATAATGCTACAATAGAAATAAATATTCTATAACATAAGATGATATATAATGTGAAAAGCAAGGTTAGTGTAAGAAGCTACAGAAAGATTACTACATTTTAGGATAAAGTTTGGCTGAGGTTAGGGTTAAGTTAAGGTCAGGGTCAGGTCACTAGTGAATTATGTTTAAGGTTAGAGTAAGTCCTCAGGAAATTAATGTAAGTCAATGCTATGTCCTCTGAAGCCATGGAAACCAGTGTGTGCGTGTGTGTGTGTGTGTGTGTGTGTGTGTGTGTGTGTGTGTGTGTTAGATGAGAGAAGAGAGAGGCAGAGGCAGCAGTCAGTGTAGTGGGATAGAGGAGAGGACGGAGGAGGAGGAGGAGAGTGAACCAGACGCTGCTGCGCTCTCTGTCTTGCCTGCATGCTTCTCGTCTGCTGCCGTCGTACCTGGGTTTACCGTCACACCGCACTGACTCGCGGCTCCGCCACCCGCGCTCCTATTACCGGCAGAGGCAAAAAAAAAAAAAAAACGAGAAGGGACGTACGTGCTCAGCAGGCTTTCTCCATCATCGAGGAGGGACGCGGCAGCTGCTGCCGCTGCAGAGGGGCCTGACTCTTCACTTGAGGCACCAGCTGCAACCTCAGCCACCTCATCCAGTCCTACCCAACATCACCACCACCACCACCACCTCTCCTGCTCCTGCTCCTCCCTATGTCCTTGTCCTCGGCGGCTCCTCTCACCTCCCTGGCCAGTATATGGATAGAAGCTCCCTGTTTCAGCTCATACAAGAGCAGGTAAGCGAGCCAGCAAGGAGCGGCAGGGGTTTCTATGGTTACAGGCTCCTGGTCACCTCTATCCAGGGATGGAGACGTGGAGGCTGCATGGGGCGTTGAGAGCTGGTGTGAGCATTGACTGCACGGGCAAAACGGGAGGCAGATGAGGGGGCATCATGGAGCCATGTGGGCCCCGAGAATGTGAGGTCAGATCCACAGAGCCACAGCAGGAGGCTGAGCATCATGACAAGGTCTATAACAGGAGGGAGGATTGTGTGAGCAAATGCTGTAGATGGATGTATAGGTGGACTTAATTGCTGCATTCTCTATTTGAAGAATGAATATAAAAACTGTAATAATGACCAAACATCACAGCTGCATTGGGTTCACAGCAGTCCTGTTGTACATGCATGGATTTATGTGTGTGTGTGTGTGTGTGTGTGAGTGATTTGTCTTTAATCACTTTATTTACTTGCTCCTGTCATGGCGTTTCCTTGAAAATAGAAGCTGTGATTTGGTCTAAAACTTCCTCCCTCTCTGTCAGCACTGTCACTGAAGAACAAACACAGTGTTGGTGGCCATATTCTGACCGGTTAAAATTTGTTCCTTTTGGCATCTGATTTCTTAGAGTCATCCACCCCAGCTGCTGTTTTTTTTTTCACTGCCCAGCCAGATCTATGTTTAGCTTTGGTTTACCATCTCCAGATTTAACAAACCAAAATGAATGTGACAGAAGATTTTTAGCCAGAAATCTTGTGTGTATTTGGCTGGTGCTGTGTGTGGATGGGGGTTTCTAAATATGCTCCATGTCTGGTATTTAACTCTAGGCTTTCCTGTTTTTAAACTCCTTCTTTGTGGGTTTAGGTTGATGGACAGATAGATTGGGCAGTCATTCGGTCCGAGAGGCAGTAATTGATTATCTGCTGCAGGGTTTAGGGGTCACGAGTGGCCCATCAGCAACACATTGATGAACAACCCCAACAGCCTTAGGGAGACGTTTGTGTGCGTCTGTCTGTGATGGCGTGCACTGCATTTTTATGAATGTGTGTGTTTTTATGAGAAGTGGAGGAAGCCCATGTGGGTTGAGTGAGAAGATGGTCACAGTGGTGAGTCATTTTCTGTAGAACCACTTCTGTGATAGTGAAACATGAGTAGTCAGTAAATATTCCTTCACAGACACATTTAGAGATGCTGTATCAAACTGGCGAGACTGACTCACCCATGTCAATATTAATTTTCCATGTTGCCGGTTGTTGGTTTGCAGATAAAGCCAATTTTTCCATACCCTAAACGACCACTTGTTAAATTGACTGTAAGGTGGACTCACAGTTTGCAGTTTACAAAGCCACAGTTGAACACACCGCAATCTTATTAAGCTCAAGTCTAGACCAAATCATTCACACTGGCTGATGGCAGGCTTATTACACCATGGGGACTCCGTGCAGCGGTCTATGATGAAGGAGTAGAGATCTCTAATTAAACTAGAATGCAGCAAAATCAGCCAACAGTTTTTGGACTATGACACCATCTTGTCTCTAGGAAAGGCTTTGCTGCCTGCCTAAATATTGGGCACTATTTTGGAGAGTGTGTTTTTTTTTTTTTTTTTTGTTCATGCTTCCCACAGACACCACAGGATCCCATCAGGCTCTCAGCAAATCCACAAGAGCAGCTGGGGGTCAGATGCTTTTCTTTTGCAAAGTGGAAGCCTTACTCAGTCACAGTCACTGCTTACTTTTACACAGTCCACAGTTGTGAACCTGCAACCTTACATCTTAAATGCTTCTGCCTGGAGTCTCCCTGTATCAGACTGGGGATGCCTTGCACCAAAAGGGAACTGAACATGTTTTATTTCAGTGAGCACTGCAGGTCTAAAGCTAAACAGCTAATGCAGCCCAGTCGTACTGGAGCACATGGAAATGCTGCAGGGAGAGCGAGAAAAGAAAGCAACAGTGGTAACATGAGTGAGTTTATTAGTCTTTGTCTGCAGGAGGTTGTAATGCTGAGCTTAGTCTATTTCTGGCCTGTGCAGGCTCACACATATGCACATGAACACACACACACACAGACATAGAGACACATTTTCTCTGATAGTCTCTCCATTGCAGTGCCATTGATAAGGAACCTGAATGGATGGTAGCACTCAGCACCCAAAGTACGCTATCATCATTATCTCCCTCATGTGTCGTTCATTTCTTATCTGGCTTATTTATAGCGTCCCCATAAGGGTTTTGGAGTTGTAAATACTAGCCTGACACACTTATGTGAAGTAAATGGAATACAGCTCGACATGCTCTGCCCCCTTTCATCGTTTTTTGCTCTGATGCTGATTTGCATTAAAGCTGCAGTGCATAACTTGGATGACTTTTTTTTTTTGTAGTTTTTATCATTATTCTTTCTCTGTTTGTTCTTCATGAACAGAAACAAGGTAATATTATTTGTATGCTGTTTTACTTCATCTAAAAGCTGGCTCTGTCAAGAATTTTTATCAGACCTGACTGAGGGAGCGTTTGTGTGCATACAGAGGCAGTGTCAGGGCGGGTGGGGCAAGAAGCATTTATCTTGTCAAACTAAATGATCTGGGGTTTTTTTTAAGCAGTAGAGTTCCTTTCTTAAACTCCATTTGTGTTTTCATTTGTACTCCAACCTGTTTACAGCCATCACGTTTCACTGGCAACAGGTTGTGACATCACCCATAAGAATCTGAACTCCCATTCTGAAGCCTCGAGATTCATGATTTGGCCGGAGCCTTGTTGAGGTTTTTCAAATTGTGCAACCAGGCTCTAGCTGTGGTGTCCACACCTATGTGTTGTGCTGTATCATTCATTTCCATCTAAATGAGAACTTATATGCTGTTATAGAAGACCCTGAACAAGTGATTGACTAAGTAAATCCTTTGGAAAATGTTTATATTTTCTCATTCAAATGGCCTTTTTTTGCAACCAGTGAAGTTGCCCCTTCATGGCTTTGCTTCAGTGAAGGTAGATTACGTCCATTTCTTATAAACGGTCAGTGTTCGAAAATTCCTGCAGCTGTTTGAACACTGGGAAACATTTGTTAGATGATTGTTTGCATCATGGAAAATTCCCTGGTTCTTTTTTTACACAGTCTCCAATAAAGGAGAGAGCATGGTTTTCATCTGAGAGCTGTCATCTTTCAGAGACACAGTAGTAAAGTTTGACTGTAATAGTGGCTACAGTCGTGCAGAATGTGCATTGTGATAATTAATTACAGAGTCAGTGGCCCAGTTGTTACTGAGCACCAGGGAGTCCTGGGGGCAGCAGTCGCAATTCAAAGGGATTTTATCTGATGCTATGCAAATATGCAGTTAGCTCTGTAAATGCTACAACCCTACAAAATGCTCTGCACATACAGAGGCTTCACATGCCTGTTCACCAAGATCATAGTTGCATGAAGTGTTTCTGTGTCACTGAAAAATGGAAATCTCACCATCTCACCACGGCTGAATTCCCATCTCATGTCAAGTTGTAATTACTGAAATGCTGTTCATACAAATCATTGTCATTATAAGCTGTAGCTTTCTGTTTTCTTTCATTTTGATGAAACTAAATGAGCCTTCTGTTAATATCTAATTGTTCATGAATTCTTTTACAGACCAAATGCCTCTGTTTTGATTTCAGTGTACCATACCATCTGGTAATTATTGCTGAAATGCCTACAAACCTCATTAAAGTAAATCCTAATATATAAGTAATTAAGCCAGTAGAAGGTGAAGAAGATGCATGCCTACTTCTTACTATTTTAATTCAATTGGTTACTTTCATCTACTAATCTCACTCACTCTCAATCCTAGTCTGCCTAATCCCACCTGACATAGGGTGATCATAGGCTAGTTTTTTGTCAGGAAAATATGAAAAATGCCCATCATAGTGTCATGAAACTTGGAGGGTGATCTTCAGTTTCTTTGGCTCACCAGTCCAAGAAAAATTGATTTTAATATAATAACTACTGCCCACCTTAGCAAACTGAATGTATTTATGGTCAATGTCTGATGATGAACTAAATGATTGATCAGATAATTGTTTAAACTTTGTTTAAACAGGAAGGCGCTGGTAAAAACAGTTGCCATCTTGCAAGTATAACAGTGGGAGTTTGTCCCACGTTTACTTTCTGCCCCATATGATGGCCACAAAATGAACTGCATATGAGACAGTTATAATCTCAGGTCTCACAGTGAATGTGGTCATAATTCACATGTATTATTCACATGGATTACTAGCTGTCTCAGCCCACACACTGTAACTGGCTGTTGTGGTTAGTCCTGGCTGCAGGATTGGTTCTTGAGCCTCTGTGGACCAGACTGATATGTCATCTGTGGGCCGGGGTCAGTCTGATTCACTGCACTGAAGGTAATTGGAGGTCCAGGAGGTTAACGCTGAGCTCATTCTCCTGCAGACAGCACTGCACTCCTCTGTGACCTCCTCCTGCTCCTCATATTTGTGTATTTATTTTCATTCTTTCTCATTTGTCCCCTCCCACTTGCTTTTGAATCAGCCCTAGTTTGCTGCCTCAGCACCTCCAGCATTCGTCCATAATCTCATGCCACACCTCCCTAAACATCCAAAACAAGCCTTTGTCTTATTACCACGTCATTCTGTCCTCATTTGTCTCTTTGCCTCCTTTAGTTTTCTTCCCTTCCCATCTTTCCTTCTTTCATCAGCTCTTTTGCTTTTTCCCTTTTTGTCTTTCCTTTACCTATTAAATGGCAGTATGTCAGGGGAAAAAAGAGGTAGAAATGCAAGAAAAGGATGACACGCAGGCGACTGGTAACCATGGCAACACTTGCAGCTTGTCAATGTGTCGCTCTAACCAGTGTTAGATTGCTTCAATAACTGCTTGCCTTTCTACGCGCTTCTTTTTAAGCTCCTTCTCTCACCCCCTTCGTCTCCATCTCCCCCTGCTCTCGTTCACGCACACATTACCAGTGTGCCCCCCAAAAAACAGGCTCCTCTAGCCATCGCTCCCTCATCTCGCTGTGCCTCATCTCACTAATTGATAACCCTAATTGGGTACAAGAACCAATTCTCCACCTCCTTGTATCCTCAGCAGACAGACTCTCCTGTGTAACATTCTTCCTGAATAAGGTCAGACGCCGATGACGGGAACAGTATCTGTGCAGTGTGACAGCTCAGCATCAACACTCTGTGTGCATAAATGTGTACAGCCATATGCAGTGTTTGTCTGTGTCTGAGTCTCTGCTGCTGCTCTATGCGTAGTGATGTGCTGACATATGGAGGCTGACAGTTATCAGACGTCCCCAGTGTGTCTCTCTGTTGTCCCTGTCAGACTGGGCTGAGCAAGGAGCACATTAGAATCTGATCTATCTCCCCTCTGTGGCAAGTGGATGTAGGGCGCTGGAGTGTGCCACGGTCCTGTTACAGCATAGAGAGGAGCAGGACTTCGTACCTCATTGCTGAGCTTGGCAGACACACAGAATAACAGCATTTTTATTCTTTGAGGGTCTTTGTTTCATTTCTGTCTACTCTCTGACTGTCTCTGCACAACTTTCCTCTCTTTTCATGCCTTCTCCTTCTCCCACTGTTACTTTACAGTATACGGACTGATACTGTTGTTTTGTGCTTTCCTTTTCTCTTACCCTGTTCTGACATTTCACCCAGGTTTCTTTGCCTGTATGAAGTATTTTTTTCACGCATTTTGGATCATTCTTTGGGCAATACCTTGTTTCTTTTATTAGAGTACTGCCACAGTTCTCCAAATCAAATGTAAAAATGTTTTTAGTACTATTTATGAAATTCTAAATCTCAAAATATCAAAACTGCACTACGATAACAGTTTAAAGGATATTATGGAGGAAAATTGATTTAAATGAGTAGATATTCCATTCCAGCCCATCTTATAACCACAAATGGCTATAACATCTTTGCTTTTTTGGATACAGAGGGCAAGTCAGTGGTAGTGACTGTTTCTATTCAGTTTGCACTTGTTTCTACATAATTTGGTTTGAGTTTAGGTATTTTATATACAGTAAATCACTCCATGTTCTGTGAATCCATTAGTTAGTGTAGCCCTTACCTTGCTGTGTGCCATGGGTACATTCATATCTATTTTACTCGGCCATTAAAAGCCTTGTCATGCAAATTTTAAGTGCAATTAAAACATTTTCAAGGGCACTTTGTCCCGAGCCCCTACTTATGCCTAACCTTGCACCCTACACATCTCAAACACTGGCTATATCTGCACCACTCTGCTGAGCTCCCCTCAAGGGAAAGATGGAGCCGTGTTTTAACAAAACATCACGGGCCATACGCTTAAAGGGATTATCTAAAACACTGTAGATGCAGGAATGTTTTCTTTCTCTTTCTCGTTCTTTTTTCAGAACATGCATCACCTTTCATTCTCCATGGACAAGACACTGTGATGAGAAGACTGACCAAAACTTGATTAGCAAACACTACTTGCAGTTAATATCCCAAGCTCCACAATAAATGTGTGTGCATGGAATAATTTTTTTTCTGTTTAGTTTTTTTCTTCTTTTAAACTGGGAAAACACCCACTCTGAGTCAAGCATCATCACAACTGGCCCATTAGTCCCCGACTCCACTGACCTCTTCCAAGTGAAAAAATAATAATTCATACTGAGGGGAACAAAAAGGTAGATTAAAAACAATTAAAGGGACAATAGTTCAATTAAATGGCTATAAAACGCTCTGGAAAGAGTGAAGGACAGCAAAGCACATACAGCAAATATGTTCAGAAGGTCAATCTTCTTTGCTTCTTCGCTTAGCAGTTAGATTTAAGCACTGAGCCTCCTGCAGCACAGACTGACATTATGTGGTGTACTTTAATGCTGCTCTCCTCATGCAGCCAGTGCAACCATCTCAGAGCAGGCAGTGTCCGGACTAAAGCGGCCTAGGTGGGATTCTACTTATGGACTCATAACATGCGCAACAATGATTCGTCATGACTGACTTCACACTGATGCAACATCTGAAACCTTCACTCCTTCCCGAGGCATCAAGAGGCTGTCAGTTTGCGATCCGCAAGTATAATTAGTCTGGTTTAGCACAATTAAAGGCAACAATTAAATGGGAAGCAGCGAAGGCTTTTTCCATGTGCTCTCTTACTTCCTCTGCTCCACATCATCATTTTCACATAACACAGTTAGCTGCAGTAAGGACAGCTGACATTAAAAATTACCGCTACAATGGAGAGCAACTGAATTGGCTTAAAGGGGAGAAGTGAAGTAAGCTAAGTCATATGTATATGGAGCTGTTACCCAAAAACCCACATTAAATAACCCAGGCATAGATACACACCCTATATTTTACAGGCCATTTTTAAACTACACTATGCCATTTTTTATGACACTCTCCAGCTCAAATCCATTTGCGAGGAGCAGCGTCCTGCATCAGCAGCAATAACCCGTGGGGCTGTGGGTCTCAGTGAATGAATGGTGATTATTAAAGCCACACTGCAAATGTGGCCGAGGTGAGGACAGACTGATGCAATCAAGTATAAAAGCATCAGAAAATAAGACTTAAAAGTCAGACTCAGTTAGAGCTGAATTACATAAGTTTTTAAAATAAACAAATGTCCCTTATATTCAAACCGTTTCATTGTCAACTGAGATCACACATTGCTGATTAAGCATATCAGCTCCGCCCCTCTCTCTCCGTGTTTCCTGGTTTAGACCTCGTCTTGCATGGGGGAAATTCCTGCACTGCACATAGGAAGTGATTTGTTTCATTTCAAGACAGCTGCACACAGGTTGGAGTATGACTGAAGAACTACCCATGAACAGTTTCAACTGTTCAGCAGTTTGATGCGAGGAATTAGTCAGATCTGATACACCCTGTTTCAACTGGTCGAAAAATGGTTTAATCCTAGATTTAAATGGGTTTTTCACCGTTGGGAATTTGTTTAATTGTCTTTCACTTGCATTTTAAATTACTCTCCATGTTTTTATCAGCTTTGGCTCCAGTCAGTATCAGTGGGAACGTAAGACCTGGCTGAACAGGCAAATCTCGATTTTTTCCGACGGTGCACTACTTGTGGTGCAACTGTATGATGGACATTCATCTTCCATTTAGCATTAATGTTTGTGGCAATCCTTACTTTTCAAAACTTGGGCCAGCACTCAATATGGTTTATTTGGTCAGTAGGATCAATAATTCATGCTGAAGTGATACAGAAAGTGAAGCGGAATGCCACAGGTCAGAACAACCACCGGCAATGGGAAAGGTGTGAATCTTCTTTTTAGCAGCTTCACCCAGGGTTATACCTGCTGATTTTAGTGTGTAAGAGGCTATAGTATTTCTTGACGCAGACCGATTTCAAATAATGTGCAATCATTTCTGTTCCCAAAGTATTAATTAAATAATTACGACAACAACAAAATCATTATGAGTTACACGGTGCATCTTTAATAGTGAAGGAAAATGAAAAATTCTTACTTTCAGGCAAACTGTAGTCACTCCATATCAGAACGACATCTCGCTGGTCTTATCTCACTGCTCCCAACAACAACAATCATGCAGCTCTAATAATAATGAATAAAATAGAAGATGGGTTTAATTTACCACATGATTCATAAAATGCAGTTCACACACAGACTATCTTGGCATTGTTTTCTGAGCCTGAATGAGTAATTAAAACAGCTCGTCCTCAGGCTGGATGCTGATTTGACTCATCCATGTGACACATCAAGATTTTAAAAACAGACAAATGGTTGATTAAGTGTCATTCGCAGGACGTTAAATACTACTTTTTTGGATCATGGCCTGAACATTAACACCTGATTATTTACATTTAGTGTCGGACTTTGCATTTAGGGAGTCGATGCTGATGCTTGAGTAGCAATCTTTCCAACAAAGAGACTTTTATGAGTTGGTTTGTCCAAAGTCTGCAGAGCCCAGAGGAGGTGCAGAAGTCTCTCAGGTCAGTTGATTTACTATGTGCCAAAAGATTATTTTGGAATTATCGATCAATAAAAAAAAAACCCTGCCTACTGTACCTTCAATTAATACCAGTGTCAGTGTCCGAGTGTGAACCATCAGCCCTGGAGCTCTCTTTTGTCTTAATGATCATCGAGAGGCTATAAATCTCAGCTGTCTGACACATTCTCCCTCATGGCAAAATGTCCATCCTTCTCTGCAGTTTTGGATATTAATTGTAAAAAATGTTTTCCTCCATATAGTGTGAGTTTATCAGTTGTCTTTCTTTTTTTTTTCAGCTGGACCCAGAGAACACCGGTTTCATTGCAGTGGAGAACTTCACCAGCTTGGTGGAGGACCATGAGCTGCAGCTGGACCCGTCCAAACTGGACATGCTGTTAGCCCTTGTCCAGAGCAATGAAGAGGGACAGGTGTGCTACCAGGAGCTCATCGAACTGGTGAGTGCAAACCACCTCAGCGCACACGCACAGATAGAGAATGTGGAGTAAGGCAGAGCTTTTCCTGTCCTGCAGATCGGCCACGCATACTCTCACTTTTTGTTTGGGTTCCAGAAAGGCCACAGAATTGATTCAGACAGAGGCAGCGAGCTCTGCAGCGGCAGAAATTGACTGGACTATTCAGGTCATTGTCCTGCACCAGGAGGATCAATCTTTTCAGTTAATGTGTCGGTAAATCCAGACACTTAACCTCACAAGCCTCTCACAGCAAGTGCTACAAAATGCCCACACCAAGCTGACACAGCCTCAGTTTAAAGGAATAGTTACTGTTTCATTGGAGTTGTTATGTGACTAATATCCGTTTTTCCCTTGTTTTCACTGAGAATAAGCCTCCGTGTCTGGTTCCCGACTTTGCGCAGGGGACGCATACGGCAAAGTGGCCTCTGACTGTGCAAATTCTTTGCTCTGAGTTTTTTTTTTATCGTTCACTGATTTAAATGGAAAGGGGTGACACTCCAAAATTTCTCCCCTCTCTTCTTGTTCATGCAGTCAGTATATGAGAAAGGCCGATTCTCTTTGAGCACGTAGAAGAACACTTGCTTTCAGCTCCTTGCACCATAGGGATGTAAGCACCTTGATTAATTCAGCGCAAAGCAATTCCTGCTGCATTTTCACTTCCTTAAGCTCATTTCCCTCTCTTGCTTTCTCTCTTTCTGATTATCTGGCTCTGTTTCTTTTATCTCCTTGTGTTGTGTGGTTCAAAATTGGTTTTGCAGGAACCACTTGTTCTACTCCTACATTCTGCCTCTCCCTTACATCAGCCTGTCTTCTTGGATGTACAGCTCTCTTCAGGGGTTGCTGTGTTTTCATGCACTCCCATCTTTATCCTGCCCTGAGCCAAGTGATATCAAATCTTAGATCTCATTTCCTTCTCTTTCATTCCTCACTGCTTATGACCACACGTCAAAAGAAAATCCCACCTCACCTTCAAGGGCATCGGAAAGAAACTTACTAAACTGCCCATCAGCCAAATGCAAATGGTCTTCGATTAGCCCTGCATTGCTTGTAGCAGGTGGTCATATGAGGTAAAATGAGAACATACAACCACACACACAGATATTGGCCTGCATAGTCTGATTGTAAGGATTTGTCTGATTCACACATATGCACAAAAGACCATATCCACCCTTTTCCACACTTGATTTGCATACAAAGACGTCCAAGCAATTCACCATTAATTCATTCAGCCACCTACTTCCACTCTGTCTGTCTCACCAGTCCCTCTCTCTCTCTCTCTCTGATACACACACTGTTTGAACGCAGACAGACTCTCATTCATACACATGAGCACTGCCGGTGCAGATTTGCTGACTAATTTAAAGGGTATTGGAATGTTGATGCAGATCTTTCCTCCTGCCGTGCAGCACGTGATGCAGGACATGCTGCTATGCTTTGTGTGTGTAGCACATTCTTATAACAATAGCCCAAGATACCCTGTGTCCCTAATATTTTCCAATGCCTTAACTGTAACACTGTCAACCCAAAGGTGATAGTAAATAAAACACATTGTCCAATTCAGTCCTTTCCCTGTTTGGCTCTTTTCCCCTCTGCCACTCGCAGCATGACCTTTTCAACCATTATGCATATACATTTCATTAAAGAGTTTCCTCACACCTGTGTATCTCATGCAGATTTATAGGCAGCAGCGTGTGATGGATCAGAGCCGTATTTTTGATTTAAAAAGTTCAGTGCTGTAATTTTATTACAGCCAATGCCCAAACTCTGGTGTCTTCATTGATTTATGCTTAGCCTTAACTGTAGATGGGACTTTCAAATAATTACAAAGGACATGGCAAGGTGTGTGTGCTGTGCATGTTTGTGTGCTCAATCTATAGCTATAGATGATGCTCAACACACAAGCTGCTAAGATTCATTTCATCTGTGTCTCTAATATATGTTCAACATCTGAACTGTGCACAGTTACTTTTGAATTTCTAAGATAGTATTTGTTCAAAATGACACATTTTCAAGGTCTTGCTTGAAATTCATAAAACTTTGCACTCTATTCCAGACATCTTCATTTTTAATCTAATGGACTTTTTTATTTTGCTAGTGTAATCTTAATACATCTCCACCACATAGGCTCTTGGGGCCATTTTTGTCCTTTTCATTTCTCTTTATATTTATTTTTGTTATACATAACAGTACTTCTTTAGATTCAGTTTTTCAAACGTCGACCCTTTTTAATATTAAAAACAAAAGAATCTATATTTTCCGTATTCTAAATGACATAAGATTTGACAAAGCCTTTTATGTAACTGGTTAAAAACAAGTGGCAACCAGTCATGACGTCACACATAATCTGAGCTCCAGTTTAGAATCCTCCAGGTCTGCGATTTAGACGGCGCCACTGTGATGTTTTGCAAAACAGATGTTCACAGATCACCTGCAACCAGATGCCTTTAGGATGATACCAGTTGTTAATAACACTGGTGTCTACTCTATATTATACTGTAATTGCTGTACTTTATTGTATAATGTTCTATTGAAGAATATGAAACCATTAACTCCTCAGGAAAATGTTAACTGATATAAATCAATAGAGATTTAGGCCCATTTTCTCATAGACTTCCAGTGGAGTCGCCCCCTGGTGGCTGTTCAAATGATCTTTTACTTTTAAGACTACATCCCCATTTTACACACAGTCTATGGCCAGAAATAAAATTTTTGTATTATTATGTTTGTGTCATACATGTATTAAAAAAATACGGCACATTTTTTGCCAGGGCTCCTCTGATTTGCTTTTCTACATTGGCTCAGTGCAGCTGTGAATCCACATTGTTTCTCTTGACCTCAGTGGGTGTAAATGTGTTTTAACTGCACTGTTAGGCAACAGCTTCTCTGGTTTCTGAGTGTAATAGTGTGTGAGAGAGTCTCTGTGTGTATGAACAAGACTGTCTCTGATTTTATTTATGTACAACCCATCTTTCATACAAGGCGATCTCAGCCAGAGAATTCCATCAGTTCAGCCAGAGGGGTGAATAAGTAATGCTCTACTAAAATCTCTCTTGGGGAACACACACACACACACGCACACACACACACATTTGTATAGCATTCATAGTGAGGACACTGATAGACATAATACATTTCCTAGTCCCTTACCCTGACCTTAACCATCACAACTAACCCTAAAACCAGTTATTAACCCTGAAAAAGCCCTTTTTGAGGGGACAGAAAGTGAGGACCAGCCAAAATGTCCTCACACACACACCACATACACGCAGTCTGGTTTCCATGACTTTAGAGGACATTATATTGACCTGCAGACTTACTCGAACCTTAATTACAACAGGCCTAACTTAGCCCTAAACTTAACCAGTTCCTCAGAAATGAGGTTCTGTCTCATTAGGATCAGGTTTTGGTCTCCATGAGGACGACTGGTCCTGACAAGGTCAGGGTTTATGCCTGAAAAAGTCAGAAGGAGGTGACATATACAAATGCATACCCACTCTCAAACTGTACACTACCAGAGAGTGTACTGCAGGTCTCACATGGTGACATATTTCTGCACAGTTACACAGGGATACTCTGAGGCTGAGGGCTTCAAAAATATGCATTTATTACATATGTTTATTCATTGAGGGCAAAGCTGTGCCATCCTAAAGTCTAACATCCCCGCGTGTGTAATAATGTGTATTGTGTAATGTGTAATGTGCAAAGCAGCTGTGTAGATGTGTGTCATTGGCTCATGTTCACCAGAAATCTACTGTAAAATGGCTGCCATGGGAAGAGAGTGTATTTCAGAGATTATGGTGGGACAATCCCTTTGTTCAGGTTGGAGGAACTGTTGCTTGGTGCCCTTATTTGTAACCACTTACATGTCCTGTTCATTCAGGATGTAGAGATGCTTAAAATCATGTATTCAGGGTTTCTTTTTTTTAAACTGTTTGGAACACTTAGCAGTAATAAAATGGCTGCAGCCCTTGTCTAGAGAAATTGTGAATAAAAACATAGGTGTTTGCATTTTTTATGTATGTGTTTCCATGGAGGCAGATGCAATCAACATCACCTCCAACGCCAAGCTCATTTCAATGTTTTCTACTTTCAAAGGGTTTGCCAACTCAATGCAGCACGTTTTGTCCAAGTGTCCTGAATTGAAAGTTGTATTTTTTTTCTTTGATTTCTTGACTTGGAACAACCCAATGATTAGAACATGAACAAAGGCTGCTGTGGCAACAAATGGCTGTGAGGGGTTAAAAAAGTGGGCTTTTCATTTTAAAAGGATTTGAATAGAAAGAACCTGAATATCTGGGTCAGGGTAGAATCACTGAGGCTGCGATCGGCAGTGATTTAGATTCTGCTGTAAGAGTCCGTGTGTCTAAAGACACAGGCAGCAAAAAGAGAGGAGGATGTTGGTCTTTTGAACGACTCACAAATTCAATTGAAAGTGGGATATGGTGACACTTTTAGCCTGATGGTGGTAAATCAAAACCTTGGTTAACTGGCACAGTCATCTTATTAATATTTTAGTAAATAAATGATTTGGGGTGGGGGAATTAAGTTTTAAAGACATGGTTTAAAGTTAGGCTGAGGTTAGGGTTATGGCAGTAGTAATTATGGTTAAGGTTAGTGTAAGTCTCCAGGAAATTAATTTAAGTCAATGCAATGTCCTCTGAAGTCATGGAAACCAGAGTGTGCATGCGTGTGTGTGTGTGTGAGACAATGGAAGTGAATGAAAGATGATCACCGCCATAAATTCTGAGCAAAATCAGAACACTTTATGGATTTTGTTATTGTGTCTGCAGTGCAGATGTCTGAATGGCCTTCAAAGCACTTTTAATTGTTATTGCTAATTAGTATTGAGCAGTGAGGTATTGACCATGTGGTGTGGCTAATTAATCCATCAAGGACAATTGACGAAAGCTGAGAGCAGCATGTACAGTAGCTACTAGGAGGAGACGGATGGACCCTTGCTGTTTGACACACTCACATTCTTGAACAGTATTCACTCACTGACATAATGCATTCCATAGCCCTTTACCTACGACTTAACCATCTTAATTAAATGCATAACCTTTAACCTAACCATTAACCTAAACCAAATTTTAACCCTAACCCTAAAACCAAGTCTTAATCCGCAAAAAAACATTTAAAGTTGTGAGGACCAGCCAAGATGCCCTCACAATTTAAAAATGTCCTTACAAGGATAGGTTTGAATCAAAATGTGTCCTCACAGCTTACTATAGTGTGTGTGTACACACACCAGGCATCCCTAAAGGGGGAATACTATCTTTATCTTTGTGCTTTCAGCCTCAGAATAAATTATTCTGCTGTTTCTGCACAAGTCAAAGCTTTCATCCCCTTTGCCATGTCATATGATGTCAAGTGGTTTTTGATGCACCTCACTCCATTTCTTCTGACGGTACATTATCACCAGTTCTGGGTGCTGCTCGTGTGTTATGTCCCGTTTTCCTTTCTCTCTCTCCTGTCGTCTCTTCAAAAGTCTGCTAATGCTTACTTTAGTTGTGTGTCAAGAGAAGAAGGCTGAGCAAAGTGACAGAGGTGCTAAGCCCCAGGCTTCTCAGGGAAGACATTATTTCACAGAGTCAGTACGAATGGTAGAGAATATAGTACATGGTGTAGAGGAGATATGGAGTCGTCACTGAGCCAAAGAGAGATTAAGTAAATCCATAAACTACAATTTTATGTAGAGAGGAAAGCCAAATGAGTTAGAATCACTGTTATATTTTATATACTTTATGTAGGCTGTCTCAGCTCTTGTTTTTCAGGGCGATTTCAACAAAAAGAAGATATTTAAAATGAGAGAACTAACTAACCTTCACTATTCATTGATGTAAATGGGTTCACCCAGGCAGGAGTCTCATCTTCCCTTCTTAATGTCCCCCCCCCTTTGCTATGTCCCTCTGCTCCTCCTCCTCCTCCTCCTCCTCCGGCTCTGCATTCACTTCCTGCCTCAAGTATGGTATAATTGCATTTCTCATGATTTCCATACTAAATATGTGTTCCTCCATCCTACCTCAACGTCACTGGTTATCATTGTGCGACAGGACCTCACACCTTCTCCGTACAACCATCGGTGTCATAATTAACCACAGTTTGGGTAATAGTTTCTACGTCCTGTTCTGCTCAAACCCCAAAAGGGATTACATCTTATTTCCCTCCTATTTGTCCTGAGTGAAAAGGAAATTTCTTTTACTTGTAGAGGAATCTCTGTTATATTTCCATCATTTGCTTTTATAGATATTAAACCACTGTTACTTTCACTGTGCTTTCAGGTGTGTCCACATGTAATCAGTCTACAAGCTGGGGGACCTTGTTAATGATTTATGAATGGCCAGTCTCCTCTATTTGTGCTGCTTTACTGTCTTAGGTTACTATTAAGAGAAACCTATATTCACACTCTGCTATTGTCAGTTTATAGCGTTGACAGTAGCAGCTGCTGCCCTTGAGCACGCTTTTCCTGGGAAGTAATTCTCAAGAAATGTCACCTCACATCACAACATGAAGATAATTGCTTAGTAAGCCAGTTGCCCTCAAAGGAGCTGTGTTGTTTTAGCTTCTCGGGAGACATCTGCCTCAGCGTCAGATAAATCTTACATGTGGAGCACGCACGCTTGTTGTCTGTAAGGAGTTGTAGGCTGACGCTGAAGGGTCCCTGCTTTTCTGGTCAGTAAAACAGTGTTTGTAGTGAGGATTCTGCCAGAAAAAGAAATTTAATTCTGATAGTTTTCTGTCTCGGCTGTCAAATCATGGCAATGGGATGATTTTCATCCTCAGCCTCTATTAAAGAACTTGTCTAAAAACAGTTCTGCCAGCCTGCAGGCTGCTGCAGGGATCCTGCTCAGCAGGCAAACCTGTGAACACACACTCACAGTCTGGTTTCCTTGACTTCAGTGGACAGTAATACCCAGAACACACACACACACACACACCCTCTTTCTCTAGATTTTCTTCAAAATCACTTCACAGTTCATTTGCCATGATTACCTTCTCTTTTCACCAAAACCCCAAATAACATAAACATAAAAAAAAGAAACAAAAAAAGTCCTGTAAGAAGACGAGTCATCACCCACTGCTGACGACAGAACTCGGACTTAGATAAACCATCCCGCTGTCCCTTGTCAAATCTGCACTTAGTCACACTGATGAGCTTTTCTCAGATTATGTGAAGTAAAGAAGCACTTTTACAGAATTTTTTTTTTTTTTTTTTTTTTGCTTTAATTGCTAAAATGAGAAGTTCAGCAGCAGCGATGATTGGATGAGTTTATCGTGGTAAGTCTTTTCTTAAACCGGCTGCTGACAGTGATGCACAAACTCAAGACAAGTTTAAGGACATTAAAGTCATTAAGTACCAAAAGAACAAACGGGGCGAATAAGTGCAAAGCTGTCTGCAGACTTCTTAAAGTCACGACAAACTAGTCTGCCAGCTGAAATAATAGTTCATCATCTTTTCTCACAGAAGTGACAATGGTATGTTATCAATCTTCTCATCTGTCTCTCAGTAAGTGGATTTCTTTCAAGCCCCTGAATGTCTGTTGTAAAAAATGATGCACATCATTTGTCAGAGTCTCTTCAGAATTTGATCAGTTGTCTGCAAGGTGTTGCCATGACCTGTGAAGAATAATCGTTGAATAATTGTTTTTTTCCTTCTCTCCTCAGATGAGCAGCAAACGCTCCAGCAGTTTCCGACGAGCCATCGCCAATGGCCGCCGCACGCTGCAGAGGGAGATCCTGCTGGACGAGACGGGACTCGGTCTGTACAAGCGCTTTGTGCGCTACGTGGCCTACGAGATCCTGCCCTGTGAGACAGACAGACGCTGGTACTTCCACCAGAACCGCCTCTGTCCCCCGCCTGTCTTCATTGCCATTGTCACCATCGTCCAGGTCAGAGGATGACATCATGAGGCTTTTCTAGTCCAGTCTTATGTCTCTGATTTGTCACATTCTTGTCCAATCAGCACAAAGTATGTTGTCTCAGACTCCTCCCTGTTTTTTAAAAGGCCAGAGTTGTTGCATTGTCATGCAAAGGGTATTTTCCTTACAGCATAAGTGAGAATACTGAGCATTACAGTACATTATGTACATACACAATACAGTCCATTTAGGAAAGTTAACTGGGGAAAAAGCCATTGCCATATTAGTGAATATTTCACTTTAACATGTGTATTTTATGTGAGGGCCTTGCTTTACAGAGGCCACCATTTTTCACCACAGTATTTCTCCAGTAGTCCAAATGGACAAACCGGCCAGAGAGTACCTTTCCTAATCCTCTGTGCAGACTCACCACTCTAATTCTCACCAATTCTACAACACTGGACCTTAAAATTATTGGCCATCAGTATTTTAGCTAGGGATGAGCTGAAAAAGATGCATGTAAAATACATACATATGATACAACCGGGGAAACTTAAACATCACATAAGAACGTGTGCATGAAAACATGAATAACATGTGAATGTAAATATGAAAAGCAGCAACAGCATTTTAATAGATTCAGGTTAAGATTTTCAAATGGCTGGTAGTGGCCAGGTGGCAAATGCATCAACAAAGCTGTGTAGTTAAAACTTTAAAAATATTTAGACTGATAAAGGTATCACAGATACTCAAAGTTGTAATATCAGACATGATAAAAGGGATATTGAGCCATCTCTAATTTTAGCTGGGACTCCTGTGCTACTAACCCACATCCCATACTTCACTATCCTGGTTTCTCAGTCCTTCGCCTCAGTCCCACTGCAAAGATTTTCTCCCTTTTGATCACACACATTTACATTGAGGTTGATATGAGCTGGTAACCCATTTGGGAGTCAGGGGCTTAGTGACTTACTGCTGTTCCTCCAAGCTTAAACCCTCAGTCAGCCCATATGCAAGGAGCTTGGAACTTGGAAAACCAGGTCAATAAGCACCCCTGCTGCCAGAGTTGCATTAATTGACCTATTATGTTCCTTTAAACAAAAGAAAACCACCAACAGAGAGGCCCTCCAGGAGAAGACCACACTTGAATTGGAATTTGAGATTAGGCTGCAAAAACAACTTACAGTCTCTCAACAGAACTTCATCATTTCCCCTGAAATCATTATAGTTCTCAGGCAAGACAGCCAGATGCTTTTATAATGGCCCCAAATGGCACTGAATGGTCTGTAATGACAATGAAGATGTGATAAAAACGGTTCATATTCTTTTTAATTATTCTTCTTTTTAAATATTCTTCTTATTGTCTTCACAGAGACAATGACTCATTATTGCATGAAATAAATTAATGGTATTAAATGAGCAGTAACTGTCTCCACAAGAGTAAGAATACAAAAAAGACAACAAAAAAAAGAATCATCAAGTGTGTTTTCGTTAAGCTCAGTGGGTTTTGATTTGTGAGACAATTTCCACCTTTTGTACCAAGAGTCTGCAGAGAGAAAGAGAATTTTCGAATAGATGTGTCAGCAAGAACTGACCGTTTAGTGTCATTTCTGTAACTCTGCTGCAGATTATTGTGTTCATGTGCTACGGCATCATGCTAAACAAGTGGGTACTGCAGACCTATCAGCCCGACTTCATGAAGAGCCCTCTGGTCTACCATCCCGGCCATCGTGCACAAGTGTGGCGCTTCTTCAGTTACATGTTCATGCACGTTGGGTACGTTCACAAACCTGATTCCACATAGTTGCTGGAGTACCAAAAATCTAATTTCATCATTTGAGGCTAATTTAATTTCTATATTCTCTCCTCAGTTTGGAGCAGCTGGGCTTTAACGCTTTACTGCAGCTGATGATTGGCGTTCCTTTAGAGATGGTCCACGGCATCTTACGAATAAGTTTGCTTTACATGGCAGGAGTCCTAGCTGGTGAGTGACTGTGCTTCCAGAAGTTTGTACCATTGAGTCTAATGTTGCTTTTCAGTTCGCTATACAGTTCTAGCCCGACTCAGCTTGGCTCTACTCTACTCGGTTTGGTATCAGGCACGTCATTTCCCATTACTATACTACCTCCTCAATGTGGACGGAGTCGTCAGAGCATGGCTGCATGAAACTGCCATGACACCGTTTTAGATGCGTCACGCACACAAACTAGTGAAGATCATTAGAATCGGTTAATTAAAAAAAGATTAGTTCAGTTCTTCCTGCGTGACCGGAGCACAGACTCCATCTGACACAGTCACTGACTAAAATACAGCAGAAGGGGTTGTGTTGCGGCTCACGATCGGCAGCTTTTAGCAGCGCTGTCGCTAAATACACCAGACCTCACTGCTGATATTGAGCTTTTTTTAAATTTCCTTGTTAAATGTTAGAGATTAACAGATGTTTTCAGGATTTATATGTCTTTTTAACTGATCTAAAGTTCGTAATTTTCCAGTTTGATTCTTGTGACAGATGTCGCACTCATGAGGACCCTCTCTGACCAATCAGTGGCTGGCGGTCAGCCGATGTCATCGGCTCAGCTCACTTAGAACCTCGTCAGAGAATGTAATAAAAAAAGTACCAGGCAGCTCAACGGTAGAGTTGGGCCGAGCTGAGCCAAGCCGTGCTAGAACTGTATAAAGGAAAAGTGCCATAAGTGCTATATGACCAAGACAAAAGAGTCATAAGCTTTGTCAGCATGGTGAAGACTGTATAATAAGTGGACCTAAAAAAAGTGGAAAAGAAATTCTTGTTGTTAGGCTTATATTTGTTAGATTTGTGATTTGACTGATTACAGTGGAAGTTCACAGATGTCACCTGCACGCAGACACTCATAAGATGACACAATCACACTGATGTCCACTCATCTCAATTGTTACGATTTGTCATCTATTGTCCTCTAAATGGGAACATACTTTACAAAACTGATATTATGTTCTGCTAAACAAGATCTGGAACTAGTGATTGAGATCATTAAGTACTCTGGAAAATGTTTCTGATCAAGAGAGAAGTAGGCTCATTTTCTCAGATGGATGGATGGATAGATAGATAGATAGATAGATAGATAGATAGATAGATAGATAGATAGATAGATAGATAGATAGATAGATAGATAGATAGATACTTTATTGATCCCGAAGGAAATTCAAGAAAACTCATAGATTTCCCTTCAAACATTTTTTTCTTGCGACCAGCAGAGTCGCCCCCTTGTGGCAAAGTTCTTCCTCCATCCTTAGACTATTTTCATTTTAAAATAAGGTCTTTCACTGTGGCACAGAGTGAGTTGTACCAGTCAAAACCAGTCGGAAGAGGCGATTTTATCACTACTGCACTCTTTCATTTCCTTTTCGTGCTCACAGGTGAAAGGACATTGCCTCTGTTCAAACTATCTAGCGATGGACAGCACATGCTGTCTGAACATGGTTCAGACAGCATGTGCTTTGTTGATCATGAAGGTGTTTTGGGTGGAACATGCTTGAGCAATGAAAACTAAGATGCTTGGGTTATTTTAAGGGTATGGATAAACAGACCCAGCTGTTCACCTTTTGCTTGTTTAAATATTTTTAATTTTGTTGTGATCCACATGCTTTCTAATTGGTGAGCGAAACTTTAAAGAAGTGACTTTGGTCCAAAAATCTAAAAGCCACCATGTCACTCAATCATGAAGCTCACATTTATTGGATGCAGGTTTGAAAAAGATCCGATTAATGTGAGAATAAATCATGTCTAGTGTGCAAATGCACACCTCTTTCAGCACCTCTTTAACTTTGGCTTCCTGGATGTTGTTGAACTGGTCTTACTCAGGTCAAGGCTGAATTTCCCCAACACTCACTTTCCAAAGGAAAGATTTGTGTCCTTGTTTTGGTTCAAATGCCATGTTCATGAACACATGCTCAGAATAAAGTGAAGCTGGAGTGTCTGTCAGGTTGACAGCCGTGGCTGTAATTATCTTCTCGGATTCATCCTGTTGCCAGTAACCATTTTCCTTCTGCCTCATCATGTCTCAGAGTGTTACTTTGTGACGCTGGTTGACTGTTTCCTCTGACAGTGTCTGTGTTTTCTTCAGTGTAGACTCTTTTCATTTCTTGTTCATATCAGATTCCCTTTTCTTATTTCTTTTTCTCTTGTTTCTTGTTTCTTCTTTCTACCTGGAAGGCACTCGTCTTTTGAAATGGTGGCCTTCTCTATCGATGCCGTTTCCTTCTTTTCTATCATGCAGGACTCTTGTTATAAATCTTAGCCATGTTTTCTTCATCAAAGGCCTCATCATCATGCTTTCTTTTTTAGTCCTTTGTCCTGTTAAAGTCTTTTTCATCCATGGTTGACCTCTTTACTCCTGGCCATCTCTCCCTCTTTTAGTCAAAAGCCTTCCTTTGCTCAAACGTGTAATGGGGTCTCTCTTCATTAAAGGCCCTCCTTCTCTTTTATTTTGCCTTGAATTCTTTCTTGAAGGCCTCGTCTCTGTGCTTTTCCACCTCCAGCTTTTCTTTCATCTTCTCGGTGCATGCATCTTCACACGCAAGTGTCCTACATGTTTCCTCAGCACCCCCTTTATTTATTTATTTATTTTTGCTTCTGCCTTCATCCACCCCTCCAGCTTGTTTTGTTTGTTTCACCTCATCCAGAGATCTTTTCATCTCTGGATGAGACTCGATCTGCGTCACTATGACCATCTAAGTGACTGCATTGTTTACTATTACTGGTCATTTTCTTGAATGAACACAAACATCATATACATCATTAATGTACCCGAAATGTTGCCTCCACTTTCTCCTTTTGTCACATTTTTACGTTTTCATAAACACGTTTGGGAA